>PYWC01000018.1:1061442-1094048 GCA_003182015.1 Tuber magnatum | reverse complement strand
TAGGAATCATGCTTTTAGTGTCTCTGCACTTCCCTTTCAGAGCCTATAGCGTTGGGAGCAGTTTCTGGCTTGTTAGGCATAAAACTCTCCCAGTCGCCCAGGCACCACCCGTGACTACCTTCGGGACCCCCCCGGTTGACACCCATTAACTCCGTCTGTTCTGGTCCGTTTTACTCCGAACAACTTGGAGGAGGTACTCCACCTTCCACCCCATGCCCCCTTGTGTATCCTGCGAACAGCTTATGGTCGACCGGATGGCAGTGACGTATATGGTGTTGCAACCATGTGTCCAAAGATTCCTCATTGCTAGACTGCACACAACCACACAACCGTTGACCCATGACATCCGGGCCTCAAGGCGGGGCCGGAGGGGTATGATAGGAATAATGTCTTCAATTTACAGCTTCATCGAAGCTACGTAGCTTGCCCAATAGGATCCCCCGGACCCCCAGATTCCCATATCATGCATGGTTTCGCATGACAAACCTTGCAGTCAATTTTCCTGAACTCCCCGAGTGACTTCGTATTGAAAGGTAGGGTAACTCAGGACTCTGGGCAGCCTAACCTGATCCTGTGGGTAGCATAACCTTGTCCAGCAGACAAGATAACCTTTTCCTGTTACCCGGTCTATCCCGTCGCCGGCGATAGACCTTTCTGACCTGTCTCAAGTTACCCGGCCTAGCTAAGCAACCGCCCCTTCAGAAGTCTCAAAGTACGCTAATACCGCTCCCGGGTGTATCCAGGTACCTAAGTCCCTGACCAGCCAATTCTGTTCATTCTCAGAGCCGAGGCCATCGGGTCTCTGTAGGTCAAGTACTTACTTGCCTGCCGGTTCCTACCAGTTCGCCTCCTGGCTACCCGTATGGGTATAGGTTCCGTCTGCCATAGCTCATGTATGCTGGGTCATTACAACAAGACACATTTGTATCAAGGCTTGCAGGGGTCAGGGACAGGATCTCAACAGTCAGCATTGGGGTTCACAGCTTCCAGTAATGCAAAGGAGAAACTAAGATGTAATTTCTAAGTACTGGTGTTGGCAGAAAACTACCAGGTTGTATACGGAAAGTAAATTGCCGAGAGGCACACCCCTTTGTATAATAAATGAAACTCCACTACTTACAAATTCCAACACCCCTAACCCCTTCCTCATGGAAAGCCCCAATCTCCTATTACTTTCAATGAGGTTCCATTATGCGGAACCTTGGCTAAGCTACCCTTCCAATCATTGCACAACCGCACCACCCCAGGCTACCATATATGTAAGCAAAGACTGACTACTATTGTACTCCAACCGGATCACTATAATAACAGACTCTCAACAAGCATTTTTACTGTTAGGCACACAAACCGAAATCACTAAAGGTGATATAAGGATCCACCAGGAATAATATATGACAGAAACCCTAGAACCATTTGATCTAACTGCAGCTAAACCAGTTGCCACTACAATAGAAGTTCATATTACATTAGTCAAAGGAAATAGCGATGATCAACTATATGAGCAACACCCATACTAGTCTATTATCAAGTCACTAATGTATGCCACAGTTGCTGTAAGACCTAATATTGTACATGTTATATTGTTTTTTAGCTATTTCTTTTCCAAAGTTATCAACACACATCTCACCGCTAGGAAACGAGTACTTCAATTCCTGAAATGAACAAAGACCAAAGGATTACACTATACCTGAGACAATATAGAACAGCTATTGAAGGTCTTTGGTGATGGTTCATTCGCCTCAAATGTCAAAGATCGAAAATTGTATACCGGTCTGATTGTCCAAGTATATTGCAATATTGTAATATGGTGATCAAAAAAATAAAAAACCATTGCAATATCTATAGCAGAAGTCCAATATGTCGCCTTCATATTCACCACTTGACAAAGCATATAGGTAAAGTAAGGAATGTCTCTCCGGGGAATCAAAACAACACCAATCCTATATTGCAACCATATGGCAGCCATCAAACTTACCAAGAATGCCAGTATTTCTGATTGAATGAAACATATCAATATTCAGTACCACAACATGAGAGATTAGCAAGGAGCAGTGAAGATAGATGTAAAACCTGTTGGCACAGAGAATAATTTGGCAGATATATATATAAAGGGGTTAGATAAGATATTATTTACAGAGTTTTCTAACCAGCTGGGAATGGGATGCAGGAAAAGTGTTCAAAATTATATTATCCTATTTCCATATAGTGGTGTGACTTTATCAGTATGTGATATAGTCACAGGACCTATTATTATACTAGAAGATTCTAGCAGGTTCTATAGATATTCTTGGTATGTGGCTGTGTTCACATAACCACCAAAGGGTCTAAATGGAGGTATATTTTTCCTTCAGTTACAGAGATCATGCAGGCTTGGATTAATCTATGAGTCTTAAAGATATATCTTGTTTATCACATCTACTCTAGTATCACAAGTGTAAGTGACTTAGGTACACATATTCTCATATTGGCTGCAGAAGAGAAGCATGAAGGAATGGTAAAACTACCATTAGGAATAAAGAATATCAAACCAGACGCGATAGATGGATATGGCCGTACAACTCTTTGATAGGCTTTGAGCAAAGGGCACAAGGGAGTAGTAGCACTGCTATTCGAACAGGAAGATGTCAACATTGATAGGCTAGACAAAAATGGTCAAACGCGGTGAACATATTTGTGTCTAAGTCACTTGCACTTGTGACAGTGGAGTAGACCTGGTAAACAAGATATATCTTTAAGACTTATAGATTAATCCAAGCTTGCATGCTCTTCTAACTGAAAGGAAAAATACACCCCTATTTATACCCTTCTATAGTTACACGAACCCTGACTCATACCAAGGAAATCTATATAACCTGCTAAAATCATCTAGCATGACACTAGGTCATGTGACTATGTCACATGACCCACATAGTAACACCACCGTACAGGTATAAGATACCGTAATTTTGAACACTTCCTCTATGGTTCCATTCCCAGCCTAGTAGAAAATTCTTCAAACGTCACCTTAACTAATCCCTTTGTACCTATATCCGCTAAATTGTCCTCCATTCCAACCACTATCACATCGATCTTCCCAACTTCCCATAACTCTCTTGTATAATGGTGCTGAACATCAATGTTTTTCATTCAGTCAGAAACACCCATGTTGTGGGTAAGCTTAATGGCTGCTGTGTTGTCACAGTGTAGGATCGGTATAGTCTCAGTTCCCATGTGTGGCATCACTCCTCTTAACTGGACGCTTTGTCAAGCAGTGAATACGAGTGCGACGTACTTGGCTTCTGTTGTAGATGTTCCTAAGGTTTTTCGTTTCTTCGAGTGCCCTATCGCAGTACTTCCGCAAACTTGTATGATCAGGCTAGTAAACGATATTCTGTCTTTGAGATTTGAGGCTAATGAAGCATCGCTAAAGATCTTCAATGGTTGTTCCTTGTTATCTCGATTGTACCATAACCCCTTGGTCTTGGTTCCTTTTAGATACCTTAGTACCCCTTTGGCGGCAGTAAGATGTGTGGTGGTACGCTTTGAGAAGAATTGGCTGAGGAAAGTAGTGGCATGTGCAATGTCAGGTCTTGTAGTGACAGCAGCGTATATCAGGGATCCAATAATGGACTAGTAGTGTGGTTGTTCACATAGTTGATCATCGTCTTTTGCTTCCATAAGTGTGGTATGTACTTCAATAGGAGTAGCAACGGGTTTGGCTTCGCTTAGGTCAAATTGTTCCAGGATCTCAGTAATATACCGTTCCTGGTAGATTTTGAGGTTGTCTTTAGAGCTTTCGATCTGCATTCCTAACAGTGGCGATGCTTGTCCAGAGTCCGTACTTTGAAAATGCAATTGTATTTTGTCAATCCACGTATCGACTAGTGTCAGTTTTCCAGCTATTAGTATATCGTCAAGGTAAATGCTGCCAACGCGGTTTTTTGCTATGACAATGCACGGGTCAAAGTTGGTAACTTTAAGGTTCATAGTTTCGCGGATTTTGGTTAGTTGTTCATACCATAGTCATGGGGATTGCTTGTGTCTGTCGATAGCTTTGTTACGCTTCTAGACCTTGCCTGGTTCATGATACCCTTCGGGGAGCTCCAGGTAGGTTTCCATATCTATGTTACCATGTAGGAAGGTGCTCTTAATGTCGATTTGTCAGAATTTATAACCATGTTTGACAACTGTTCCCAGCAGGAGTCGCAGGGATTCTAACTGAGCAACTGGGGTATAAACCTCTTCATAGTCTTCCCCTGGGGCTTGGTTGAAACCTTTTGTGTAGTATCGTGCTTTCTGATATTTGATAGAACCATCCTTCTTAACTTTGGCCTTATAAACCTATTGTCCAGTTAACACCTTTTTTGCACTTGGTTTTCCCACTTCTACCGCTACTTCTCGGTTTCTCGGTACCTTTATCTATTCATCCCTGGTATTTTGCAATTCATTTCTCTCCTGCGGTTCCCTGGCCTCTCTATATGTATTAGGGTCTAGTATGTGATACATCAGACCAACTGTAACAGGTGCGGGCCGGGCCCTCATCATGTAGCAGTTCGATAGCAGTGGATGGCTTTGCGATGAACAAGAAGTGACCACTGCCAACTCAAGGAGTCCTCGAATGCGGTGTAATAGGAGATCAAAAAGTAACCGTTCAACCAAGTATATTAAGAATACTGTCTGCCAAAGTCTGCTGTTTCCATCATGGAAATCAGCGGTCCTTGAATGCAGCATATCGCTTATCTCCAGTATGAGCAATATTCCAAAACTTTGTATATATCAACTAATAGCACACGAAACAATTCAAGTACCAACCAATACTGTAAAACCAAACATAAGATATGGTGTGTATCAAGCGATAGCACACGAAACAATACAAGTATCAAACGATACTGTGAAACCCACCATAAAACAAGCTAGTACCGGTACCGGTTACACTCCCAAAATAAAGCAATAATTTCAGCGCACCAAATAACTTGATGAAATCATAATAGTCGGTAAATCCGCTGTTCTCCTGAAAGCCCCTATAGGACCCATCCTTATTGTCATCGCTATCTTGCAACATTCTTATGTGGTCCTGCAACATTCATTATGCCCCTTTCAGCCATTTCTCCAAACACTCCTGACAGGGTGGTTCACGCACGAAGCAACCCCATTCCTTGTAGTGTGGTAAATCAACCTAGTGCTGGACAGTTCGGTCCTCCCAATCCTCCAGTTCAATATCGATACTTCCAGCATCGTAGCAGTAATAGACGTAAATCATCTTTCAGTGATCCTCTAGTGGAATGGTTCTACTGTACAGTAGTTCTCCCACAATGATGTGTCGTCCCTTGATGCTTATTTCTTTGTAGGTATAACAGGGGCAGCTCTAGGAAGATGGATCCCATGGTTGTGACCGCACCGAACAACTTCAAACTTATCGCCAAAGGTTCCCCAAATGTAAGAGTAAAGTAAACTATAAAACTTAATATCGGTAAGCCTGACACTTCACTCAATTAAGGTCCCGAGAGGATTGAGTGTTGGAGTAGCAGAGTTCTCATATAGACTTTCCGGTAGTTTTGTCTTATGCCAGAAACTCCCCCATCAGTTTACTCCAACCATTCAAGCACACCCTTCTCCGCCAAGGGCGGTCCAACACATCTCCTGGCACACGCTTCGGGCATGCATGTGTTGACACACTCTAGTCAGCATTCACCTTATGCGGTTATCATATCTGCGGCGCATTTCCATTTTGCCTGCCGGAGTGAAAATTTCTGCGTATCGGCATCTTGCCCGTGGCTAACAGTCAAGACGCTGCGAGAACTAGACTTTCTAGGCCACCTTTCCCATGTGCATTGATCTCTACTTGGCCCTGGAAGCTACCATTAGCATTTTATCTATCTACTATTTATGGTTCTTGGGCTTCCGGCATCTTCCGCAAGGGACAGTGATCCAGAAGGGGTCCAATGGGTGCTACCCATGACCACTACCTCGGACCCACCTTACCAGTGGAAGGAATCATGCTGGTGGTGTCTCTGCACGTCCCTCTCAGAGCCTATGACGTTGGGGACACTATCGGGCTGGGTAGGTGTGAAACTCTCACGGCTGCCCCGGCACCACCCGGGACTACCTTCGGGACCCCTATTGTTAACACCCGTTAACTCCGCCAGATTTGGTCCGTTTTACTCAGAACAACTTGGAGGAGGTAGTCTACCTTCCACCCTATGCCCCCTTATATAACCTGCGACCAGCCTATGGTCGACCGGACAGTAGCGATGTATACGGTGTTGCAAGCAGGTCTCCAAACATTCTACTTTGCTAGACTGCACACAACTACGCAACCATTCACCCATGATGTCCAGGCCTTAAGGCGGGGCCGGAGGGGTATGATAGGAATAACATCTCCAATCTACAGCTTCTTCGGAGCTGCCTAGCTCGCCCAATAGCATCTCCCGGAAACCCAGATTCCTTTATTATGCGTGGTTCCGCATGACCAAGATTCCGGTCATTTTTCCCGAACTCCCCAAGAGACTTCGTATTGAAAGGTAGGGTAACTCAGGACTTTGGGCAGGGTGACCTGATCCCCAGAGTAGGGTAACCTTGTCCAGCGGACAAGATAACCTTTCCCTGTTATTCTGTCTATCCCATCGCCGGCAATAGACATTTCTGACCTGTCCCCAGTTACCTGGCCTAGCTGAGCAACTACCCCTTCAGAAGTCTCTAAGTATGCTAACACCTCTCCCCGGTATACCCAGGTACCTAAGTACCTGGCCAGCTAATCCTGTTCATTCCCAGAGCCTGGGCCATTGGGTCTCCATAGGTCAAGTACTCACTTGCCTGCCAGTCCCTACCAGTTCGCCTCCAGGCTACCTGTATGGGTGGAGGTTCCGACTGCCATAGCTCATGTGTGCTGGGTCATCACAGTAGGTTGGCATTTCCGGGTTTCATAAAAGGATAAAGATTTGTAAGGTAAAGTGTCCCGTAAGGGTTTTTTGTTTTGGTTCGTAGGTTTGATAGTAAGGTTTGTCCTCTTCAGCGAAGTTCTAGGGATTGTGGGTGGTATTTATGTCTCGGTGTTGACCTCACTTAGGTGGTCCTGAGAAGGTGGGTGGTACTTAACTTCGTTTTCTTCCCTTGTTTCTTCCATCTCGATGCACATATCACATTTTTCTGTACTTGTTTAACACCCACTTCCAAAGGGGAATTTGTTAGCCATTGTCTCTCCCCACATTTGTCCAGTCAACTTAGTTGTTATTTCTAGGTATTCGTTGCAAATAGGTATGAATAATCGGAGTGTTAGATATCGTCTCGGGATAATATTACAGTTCACCAACCGTCCCATTAGCCGATGACGCAGTCTTCATAGCACTTGCTCATAGTTTCATATTGTAAGCCTGTTGGATGGTGTATTTCTTTCATTGTTATTGCCAGTACTCGATTTCAGCTAGCCATTCTAGGTACGTGGCTACGTCTCCCCTTACCCGATTCTCCCCTTTGCTGCTTTTGAATTCGCTTTCAAAATGGGTTGACTAAAACCCTTCTTATATCTCTTGATCTGTGTTTGGGTGGAGGTGCTAGATTTCCGTCAGGGTTGGACTCTGTGCCATTGTCACATGGTTTATTGTAGGGGGTAGCTCATCCGCCGGTTTGTTGTCTTCCCACCCTTGGTTTACTAGCTCCATCGTGTTTTCCAATCCTTCGCGGAGTTCCCTGCTATTTTCCATCCTTGGGTATCCCACCCATTTCACTACAAACTGGTCACAATCATATTGTTTTCTGTGGTCTCGTATGATGTCCACTTCGCATTCCAGTTTCTCGTTAACCAGGATCGGAGGTGGCTTTACATGGCTTCTTCGGGGATAGGTGGTATCATGATTAAGGAGGTATTGTTTTACAGTGGATGTGTAGAATGTCACTTGTTGGTTTCTGTACATTCTGCCGTCCATTTCCACCCTGTGATTTTGTGTATGTTTACCATATTCAATTGTCTTGAACTGTATAGTGTTCGGGCCAGGCCCTAGTCACATAGCGGTACGATAGGAGCATATGGTTTCCTGACAAACAAGAAGCAAGCGCTGCTTACTACAGGAGTCTTCGAATGGGGTGTAATAGGGGATCAAAGAAGTAACCGTTCAACCAAGTATATTAAAAATACTGTCTCTTGAAGTCTTCTGTTTCCACTGTGGGAATCAGCGGTCTTTAAATACAGCATATCGCTTATCTCTAATATGAGTGATATTCCAAAACATTGTGTGTATCAACTGATAGCACACGAAACAATACAAGTATCAAACGATACCGCAAAACCAAACATAAAACAAGGTTTGTATCAACCCATAGCCCACAAAACAATACAAGTATTAAACGATACTGTGAAACCACACATAAAATAATGTACGTATCAACTGATAGCACACGAAAGAATACAAGTATCAAACGATACTGTGAACCCAAACAAAAACTAACCTAGTACCCATACCGGCTACATGGATGGTCCTTGCTAGCGTGGTTGCAATTTTTTGCTTCGTCCCGATTCCGTTGCCAAAAGGCTCCCATAAACCAATAACAGGTTACCTTTCCCTATCGGTATGTAGTGTCTCCGTCGTTTTGCTACCGTTCTCGTACTCCTGAATTGCCCCAACCTGATGGTATTAAATGCCATGTTCCAGATTGCTTGGTGTCTGTTCAACAATTTATCGGCAGCTGGTACTACGGAGTTCTTGAAATTCGCTAGGAGGAGTAGCAGGCAGTTTTTTCCAAATACAGTTTTATATAGTAACATACTAAGGGTTTCTGACTATCCTGCCTTTAGGTATGCTGCCATTTCCGGTATGGCATTGAACCAATTGTTCTGTCTTACATTAACTAGATTTCAAAGAGCAGTTGTCAATTCTCAAATTTCCCTCACGACTTGTCCATTCGTCTCATGGTGGCCTGGTGCTGCCTTGGTGTGCTCAATTCCTAGCGATCAATACTGCTGTCTCTATACACGTGACTCAAATCGTGGCTCC
Source organism: Tuber magnatum (assembly GCA_003182015.1). Lineage (NCBI taxonomy): Eukaryota > Fungi > Ascomycota > Pezizomycetes > Pezizales > Tuberaceae > Tuber > Tuber magnatum. The sequence goes on along the minus strand of PYWC01000018.1, from coordinate 1,085,082 downwards.
GCATCGCTTACTAGTGATGTTGGGTAACTATGGGGTGTAAATATTTTGTTGCGTAGTAATTCCCAGGTTGTTATTGCCGTTACTTCCTTGTTCGTTGATATGAGCCATGTAAATCCTGAGAACCTGTCTAATGCTACCAGGATCATATCGTATCCCCATGAATTGTGGAAAGTTCCCGCAAAGTCAACAGCTATTGACTCGAAAATCTGTAATGGTAGGACAATTGTCTGGGCCTTTCCTTCTGCGAACCTGGTGGGTTCCTTGTTCGTTTGGCAGGTGTAGCATTGGACCACATACGCGCAGAAGTCCTTTCGCATTTCGGGCCAAAATAGGTACTTGGTAGTGTACCATAAGTTTCGTTCAGAAGTGTGATGGCCTTTGTTGTGGATTTCACTGATGACGTACTCTCTTAATGTACTATTTCCATATGTGGGACCTTTTGGAATATGCAGGAAGTCTTCTCCGTATTGGGTTGTTGCATATAGCATTCGATTTGCAATCTTGTAGGAGGATAAATCTCCTTTGAAGTCCATATTTTCCTTGACTTTTTTCCATATTGGTTCTCTGTGGTATGCTGCAACCATGTGTGCTCACAATGTCCCAATCATTTTCATGATTGTCTGTAAGGTGTCCTGCTCGTCATCTATTTTGCTTCCTCTTGTTCTTTCAGGTTGGTTCTTGTCCTCTTCGTACTCCAAGACATGGTATAGTCCCTGCCAACATTCACTCCTTGTTGTGGGTATTACTGAAAGTATTGTTTCATTGCTGAGATTCTCTATCAGTTCCGCTTGTCTGATAGGTAGCAGACTGTCTGGTCCTGGCATTCAGAATGCTGCTATGGTCTCATAGGTAAGGTTTTTTATTATTTCTGCTTATTTGACGGGTGGCAGATTGTCTGGTTCTGGCATTCGGAATTCTGGGGCTTCAGGGTTCGGAATTGTCGAGATTGCATAGAACCTGGGCGCTGGTTGAATGAGGGTGGATGGCTCTTCCCCAGCACCATTTGGTCTTCTGCCAATCGTTTTGTTGCCACTCCTAATCCTCAACCATGGGTGATTCCGGAGGACTTGGGTCATGCTCTGTGCTCGGGGGGCTCGGTCCTGCACTAGGGGGTTGAGGGGTTAGCTTACATCATTGTCTGGGATGGTTATTCATAAACTTGATCTCGGTTTGATGATATGGGCAATGGTCCATGTAACAGTATGAGTAGTGTAGTTTACTATGTTGGAGTTCTTCAGGTGGCGTGCTCCGTAAGATGCACTTGTCACCCCAATCATTTGCTGCAGTCTTTGAGCAGGGGCTTTCCGGGGTACAGGGGCCTCATTGGGGTACTCAGTGTATGGGTAAGGACGAGGAGTAGGGGAGATGTCTCCCACGGGCTCTATCGTGTTTGATTCTTGCTTGTAGACTTTATTATCCGAGATGTCTCCAGCTTCTTTTGTATAATTGTGAATGTAGATTGGATTCAAGTCTGATCCCCCCTCGTATATCTGGGAAAGGGTATCAGCTAAATAGTTTGTGCTTCCTTGTGCATATACTTTCTTTGTGTCATACTTTCCTAAGGAACTGAGCCATCTAACTTGCTTTCTGCTTGGGTTTTTCCAGTTCATAGATGCGTCAGGGGTTGGAGGTCTGTTACTATTCTGAAGGTATTTCCCCTTGGTACATTGTGGAACCGGTTAAGCACTTCCACTATCGCTAAGGCCTCTTTATCAGTGGTTCCATAATTTGTTAGTCCATTGCTGAATTTCCTGCTATGTAGCGCGGCTGGTCGTGCCATCTCTTATGTGGGTCCCTGTCCTACCCACACCCCTATTCCCAAGTCCGAGGCGTTCATGACTAGCCAAATTGGTTGCTCACCTCGTATGTCTATTGCCCACATGACTTCGTGATCGCCAATTCACTTTTTTACCATTTCGAACGTGGTCTGATGGGTAGTTTTCTATATGAATTCGGCATTCTCCGTTAAACCTGTTAAGGGTACCATTAGGGTAGCATGGTTCGGGAGGAACTGGGCCACATAGTTCACTATTCCTAGAAAGTATTGCAATTCTTGCTTCTTTTAGGTTGTCTCTCAACCTGCAATGAATGATGTTTTTTAGCCAGATGCATGGATTCCTTCCTTGTCTACTATGTGTCCTAGTACTTCTAGCTTGTCCACGAATAGTACTGACATTTTCTTGCTCGCATAGAACTTAGCCTTTCTGAGTCGGTCACACACTTAGCGTATGTGTATTTCATGTTCCTCTAGTATGTCCGAGAATATGGGAATATGATCCATGTATACCCATGCAAAATGATATAGGAATTCGCTTTGGAGATCTTCCATTATTCGCATAAATGTTGCTGGTGCATTCATGTCTCCTTGTAGCATTACTTTGCAGACAAATCCTCCAAATGGAGTTTTGAAGGAATTGAACTTAGCACTATCTTTGTCCACCCATGTTTGGAAGTATACGTCACTTAGATCAATTTTACTCCTGAATTTTGCTTATCCAATACGGTTAAGAATTTGCTGCTGGTTGGGGATCAACAGAGTATCCATGATCGTGTTGTCATTCCAAATTTTCAAGTCTGCCTGGGGGCAGATCCTTCTGTCTGACTTGGATTGTACAAATATAGGTGCCGCTCTGGGAACTTTCTGTTGTACTATCACTCCGGCTTATAATTTCTCCTTTATCCCGTTCATGAGTTTTTCCTTGTATGCTTCTTGGATTAAGTATGTTGGTTGGTTCTTTAGATGCGTTGGGTCCTTTAGCGGAATGTGATGGTTAATCTTTTGTACAAGGGATAGCGTTTCAGGGACCTTGTCAGGGAATACATCCTTGTATTCCTTCAACAGTGTTGCTGAGGTTCCGTCTGAAACAGCAGCTCGGGACTCCCCACTTGTTGGTTTGCATAGCACGTGAAGTTTGTTATCGCGAAACTCCACTGCTGAGTTCTCACATCTGATAAGGGTATTGTTTGTTTTTAGGAATGGCATTCCAATCATGGTGTTGTATTTTACTAAGTTTTCTACCAACATCTCCTGATTTGTCTATTTCTTTTTTCCGATTCCTATGGTTAGCACACATTTCTTGTAGCTTGAAGAGCAGGAACCTTTCATTGCCATGTTGACTGTTGTTTGTTGAGGGAGGGGTTCTGTGGGTATGCCGTGGGTAGATATAAAGGTAGGGCTGATAATGGCACAACTGCTTGTTCCGGTATCGAATAGTACCTTTGCTGGATGGCCCTCTATGTGAATTGTTTCTTCTAGTATGTCATGGGGCCTGACTGTCGGTGCTGGTTGCGTTCAGAGGCTTTCCATTTCCACCAAGTTGATTTCCACTTCCTCGTATTTGGTTACTTCCATGTTGTTCGTCCTCCCATTTCACTTAGCTGTTTTCCCTTTTCCCATTTTGGCATAGCAATCCTTCACATAGTACCCCTTTTTCCCGTATTCAAAACATGTGCCTTCATCAGGTCATTTCGGCTTTTTATCTTTCTTATCCTTTGACCCTTGCATTTTGGTTGTTCCACCCTTGTGTTATTATGTGGTGATGATCATTTACTGCTCTGCTGCTGTGGTATGTGTGTTCGGTAAACTCCTGTCTCATACCGGATGCTGGTCTTTCTTTCAGCTCGTTTGACGATCCTGTCAAAGGAGTCTCCATCCTCTTCCATGGGTTCTACCCTCTGGCGTAGTATGGGATACATTGCTCCATATAGTCTCTGTTGTAGCATATATTGAGATACCGTTCCATCGGGCAATCGTCCATAGTATATTAGGAGATCCATTGTGACCAGCGTTGCTTTTTTCTGTTTTCCTGTTTCGACCTTGTTGGATTTTCTTGAACTTCTTATACAGTTCTTCTGTGCTTTGCGAGGACTGAAATCTGTCCCTTAGGTACCTTATCAGGATTGTTTCATTTACTTTTTCCTTGCCGTCATAGTGGTTCCTTGCTTGATGATATGCTTCTTCTGCCTTTCCCGTACAGAAACTTCTGAAGTATGCTCCACTTCTTTTGTTTGTCTTATCCATGCCATGCCGAGTGAGGTATTGGGAAATGGTTGTTACCTATCAATCAAACACTTCCAGCTTCAGGTCTTTCTTTTCATCCGAGAATGTGGACGGCAGTACGGGCTTGACCTCAGGTCCAGTTCACCTGGCCCCTGGGCCTGCCGGCGCGCTGGATTCTCCTTTGGATATATCGCATTCGGACTCTTCAGTGCTAGAACTGTCATCTGATGAGCTTTCAGAAAAGTTGCTGGGGTCTTCCTCCGGAGGTTCTGTTGCTACCGAGTTATCTGATTCCTCTAAGTTGTCGTCTTCCTTCCTTGGAGTATGGACAGGTGGGCTGTCTTCCTTTGCTAGTTGTGCTGGTGCCTTTCCTTTGCTGGGTCTGGGGGCAAAGAGCCCAGGAAGGCTTGTGGCTGCTTTTGCTAACTCGTCGCTTGATTCACTAAAGGTCTGGTTGGCCAAATCTCACCCTGATTGTCTTTCTGCTTTGTCAATTGAGAAGTCACTCTTTGGCCACTTCAGCTTCTTGGGTTGCCTTCTTTTGGTAAGCCCATCCCTGGGGACCTACTTCCCACTTCGAGTCTCTGGTGACTGAATAGTGTCATGTTGGCGGAGCCGAACCTTGCCTGGTTCTGCCGCTTCCCACTGCTAGCTGCGGGTTGGACGCTTTGTAGGTTAATCAGGCCTGGTCCGGACAGGTTTGTAGCCACTTGCGGAGATTAAAAAAATGTAACGTGTTCAGCCCGGGCCCTAGTCACATGGCAGTGTGATAGGAGCAGATCGCGTCTTGATCAACATGAAGCAAGTACTGCTAACTAAAGGAGTCTTCGAACGGGGCGTAATAGGAGATCAAAAGATAACCATTCAACCAAATATATTAAGAATACTGTCTGTCAAAGTCTGCTGTTTCCATTGCGGAAATCAGTGGTCTTTAAATACAACATACCGCTTATCTCCAGTATGAGCGATATTCCAAAACTTTGTATCTATCCACTGATAGCATGCAAAATAATACAAGTATCAACCGATACTGTAAAACCAAACATAAAACATTGTGTGTGTCAACTGATACCACATGAAACAATACAAGTATCAAACAATACTTTGAATTCAACATAAAACATTGTGTGTATCAACCGCTAGCACACGAAACAATCCAAGTATCAAACGATACTGTGAAACGAACCATAATCTCACCTAGTACCCATATCAGTTATACCAACAACCATATGTCTTTGAAGCTTCCCTTCTTCATTTCCAAGCCATTCATCAGGTTCCTCTCTTCTTTCTTGAACAATCCGCATCTCGTCCTTGGTCAGTCCTTCCAGCTTACAATCCTGTTCATTTCCTTTTATTTGACATTGCAGAGACTGTATCTCCTTCTCTGTTTGAAGTCGCTCCTCATCTTGTGCTTTCTGGGTCCAAGTTCGTTCACGAGTAGAGCAACTGGGTGCTGGAGGTACTGAGGAGGTATCTGGCAGAGGTATTGGCATTGACTGGAATTCGCCAGGTATGGAGGTATTCAGAGATGGTACTGGTGTTGTCGGTCTTAACAGGTTAGATGTCCTGTCCTCATCTGTATGTTCTGATTCATGGGATTGATTTGACTTTTCCCGCTTTTCCCTTTCTCTTGTTCATTGAAGATATTCAAACCTTACCTCTTCCATCTTTCCAAATTTCACATCCTTTGCTTCAATCACAGTATGCCATTTAGGACTATAAATATGGTAAATCATTGGACTGGAAGTGTAGCCGACTAGGTGGCCTTCTTCTGCTCTCTGGTCAAACTTTTCTCGCTTCTCAGCTGGCATATGTACCACGACATTGGCGAACCAGGGATGGAGATGACTAATCGCGGCTTTCCTTTTGTATGATTGCTTGAAAGGTGTTGTTTCTATTGATGAATGTCCCGGAAGATTGTAGAAATAACCCGCTGTGGAATCAGCTTCACCCTATCATGATTTTTGTTCTAGTGGCATCATATATCGTACTATTGTTGTGAGGGTACAATTCAGCCATTCTGCAACTCTGTTTGATTCAGGGTTGTAGACTGGTGATGTGGTGTAGATGATTCCTTTTGTGTTTAAGAATTCAGACACTTTCCAGTTAAGATATTCAGTTCCTTGTTCGCTATGCAATCGCTTGACTCGTTTACCAAATTGAGTATGTACCATTTCCCAGAAATGTTTTATGGCAATTTCTGCTCCATCCTTTGTCTTTAGTAGGTAAATCCAACAATACCTAGTATAATCATCTATAAATGTCATGTAGGAGAGATTCTTTCCTAGTATGAACATGGTCATTTGACCACTAAGATCAGAATGGACTTTGTCGCAAGCTGACTTGGTTTCGATATCCTTTGACTTTGGTTTTACATATGTGGTTTTCTTCTGATTGCATGTTGTACAGTGAAAGTCTAATAGAGGAGCGATAGGGGTAGCGTCCTTGTAACAATCCTTAATCACACTCTGATGTCCCAGGGCTTTATGCTGTTCTTCGTAAATAGTAACAAAAGACTTCTCATTACTCATCCTAATATACCACAACCCACTTTTCTTGTCCACAACTATGAAAATCCCCCTTTCCTTCTCCAACATTCCTTTTCCTTTTTCTACCATAACCCTTACTCCAACACCTTCCAATTAGGATTCAGATACTGATGAGTATTGAAACGTGGGTACATACAGTGCTCGTTTGAGGATGACTGTATGTTTGGCTCCATCCAACAGGCACATATAGAGGTAAGCATCTCCAGACGCAGTTGCCTGGTGAATTCAACTATCTGCTATTACCATCTTTTCAGAGAAAGGGGTAAGACTTTGGAAGTCACCAGAATTGGGTAATGTGTGGTTCGATGCACCAGAATCACATAACTATTCCATTGAGACTTCCCCAGTTGTTGTACTGCAGACAACCTCTTCCTCTAGTGTAGGAGGTTCCCTGGCTTTCGCCATGAGAACCGTAACTGTAGCGTCCGTAACAGCTGCGGTGTTTGGCTTGCTGTCTTATTTCTTCTTTTTGGCCTTTTCCCTTAAAAGACCTCAACCTTTGTTCATGTCGTGGGTATCACTTTTCCCACCTCTTGCTGCACACTCTGTGCAATGCATCTGTTTTTTGTTCTTGTAAGGTACCGATAGTACCTTTTCCTCCACTTTATCTTCTCCTTTTTCTGCCGCTCTACTTAGAAACTAATCCCGAACCTCCACATATCTGGTTGTCTTGCTTGCTGACAAGACATCGCATAGATCAGAGTGCAATTCATTGATGGATAGCATGAAGATAGTACTCTTGACTTCTTCTGCTTGTGTCCATGCTCACATCACGGTTTAGAATTCGTTGGTTGTTTCATCATCAGCGGATGAACATCGTTGGGCAAGATGGTTCCATGCAGTTTCAAACTTTGTCATATGGTTGGAGATGGATTGGGTGGAGACAAGTTTGATTTTCCAGATGACCTCCAGTAGTATCGTGTTGGTAGCCAGAGTTTCTTTGTTGAATCAGTCTTTGAACGCTTGCCAGACTTTCACTACAGAACTTTTGGCAGAGATGTCGGCATGGTAGATGGAGTTTACAACTTGGTGGAGGTAGAATCTAGCCTTAGTGTCCTTTTTCTTGCATGTAGTAACTTTTGCAACATCGTGGAATACTCCGATCACTGGGATTTCAGGCTTCTTTTCCATTCCCAGTACTACCTCTAATAGTCCTAGAATTTTGAAGAAAACCAGCCAGGCTTGTGTCCAAGTCTGGTAGTTCTCTTGTCGCTTTAGTTTTGGGTAGTCAGTTACAAATAGCTTGAAGATTGTTTCAGTATCGTTCGACAGAATGTTTTGTCGTGGTATATTTCCGATTACTGTCGTTACCAGTCGTCTGTTTTGTGGAAGGGGTCAGTTTCCTTGTGACAAAAATTGCCAGCTGTTTATCATGCCTAGGCTCCTGATCGCGTCACGGCGTCGCCTATCGTAGTATTTTTCACGACAGGAAGGGAGAAGATAATCAGGTGAATGAGGGCATATTTTGTTGCAGTGAGGACACATCAACCAGTCTAGTGTGTCAAAGTGCTCACGGGCCAGGTTGGTTTTGTTAACAGAGGTATTTGAGGGGAGGATCAACAGTATATGCTTGCTTCGGAGTGCACCTATGGCCTTGTGGTATATGATGTTCAGGTTTGCAGAAGATCTCACAAACCCGGGCTCATAACCTGAGAATATTTTTGTCTAAGTCACTTGTTCTTGTTATAGTGGAGTAGACCTGGTAAACAAGATATATCTTTAAGACTCATAGATTAATCCAAGCTTGCATGCTCTTCTAACTGAAAGGAAAAATACACCCCTATTTATACCCTTCTATGGTTATGTGAACACTGACTCATGCCAAGGAAATCTATATAACCTGCTAGAATCTTCTAGCATGACACTAGGTCATGTGACTGTGTCACATGACCGACACAGTCACACCACCGTACAGGAATAAGATACCGTAATTTTGAACACGCTGCTCTTGTCGGCAATTGAAAGCGGTTACGAGGGAGTGGTGGGGCTGCTGTTGGGAAGGAAAGATGTCAACCCGGAAATACGCAATAAAGTTGGCCAGAGGCCAATCTCGTTCGCTTTCGAGATGAGGCATGATGGAATAGTGAAGCTGCTGCTGGGACGGGAAGACGTCAACCCCAATATGCAAAACCATCGTGGCCAAACACCGTTAACATGGGCTCTCGAGAATGGGCATTATGAAGCAGTGAAGCTGCTGCTGGGACGGGAAGATGTCGACCCCAATACGCGAAACCGTCGTAGCCAAACACCGCTGACATGGGCTCTCGAGAATAGGCATGATGGAGCATTGAAGCTGTTGTTGGGACGGAAAGACGTCAACCCCAATATGCGAAACGATTGTGGCCAAACACCGCTCATATGGGCTCTCCGGAATGGGTATGGTGGAGTAGTGAAACTACCGTTGGGACGAGAAGACATCAGCCCCGATATGCCAGACACTGGTGGCCGAACACCGCTCTCGTGGGCTGCCGAGAGTGGGCATGGTGGAGTACTCGAGTAGTGGATCTACTGTTGGGGCGGGAAGGCATCGATCTCGACGCCCCAGACACCCCCGGCCGAACGACGCTCCCGCGGGCTGCCGGGGAGGGGCATGACGAAGTGGTAAAGCTACTCTTGGGACGGGAAAACATTAACCCCAATAGGCTAGACGGGTACGGCCAGTCACCGCTCATCTGGGCTGCCGAGAGTGGGCATGGTGGAGTAGTGAAGTTACTGTTGGGGCAGGAAAACATCAATCCCCATATGCCAGACTATGGTGGCCGAACACCACTCTCGTGGGCTGCCGAGAATGGGCATGGTGGAGCAGTGAAGCCGCTGTTGGGGCGGGAAGACGTCAACCCCGATCTGCCAGACATTCATGGCCGAAAGCCGCTCTCGTGGGCTGCCTTGCATGTGCAGGAGAGCGTGGTGAAGCAGCTGTTGGCAGGGAAAAATACCAACCCCAATACACCTTACAAAGACAGTCAGACGCTACGCTCGTTGGCTTCCGAGAGGGGGCGTCGAGGAGCGATGAAGCGACTGCAAGCCCACAATTTCTCCAACCCTAACCCTGTTTAACTCCAACACAAAACCTCCCCCATCGTCCTCGAAAACCGGTATACGCCGCCTTCTCAGCATCCCCCGATATTACCATATATCCTATCGGCCGCTTCCTCTTCCTCCGGATAAACTTCGCCTACCTCCCTAGAATATACGGCGACCCCGTCGACATCCGTGTCTTTCCTTCTTCCCTCCCAAATCCAATCCAAAACTCTCCTTGGGAGTCATCTGCACCCACGATCACAATTGGGATCCTAGCATACACTTACCTGCTACAACCTATGGGTATTGGCTAGTGGCCGAGCTATGATTCATGATTTTATCCTATTACTGTTCGGCGTACCGGTGAACACGGAGCCCCTTGAATTATGACTAGAGTTTTCTGCCTTTTTTTCCGCATCTGTTAAATTTCCATTTCTTCCGTATGTAAATCTTGCACGTAGATTTAGATTGTATCATTTCCCGCTGACAGACTCTGTCTTTGTCCATTTTCCATTGTTTCCAAATCATGCTTCTCTTTCCTACGAGTGATACATGTACTGTACTATCACCTGGTTTGAGTATTCCGTTACCCTATCCGTGATTCTTCAGGGAATGGTAGTTCGTCCACAGCCTTGCGATATCTTCCCCGATTGGGTGGATGGCGCTTAGGGTGCCATTACTGCACATCGTATGAAGTCCTCCATTCATGTCTAGACAGGGCAAAGCCGGCCACAAAAACAGCATATATACTAGGTCCCCATAATTAACTCACTCAAATTGAGCTACTACTTACCGGTCCTACACCCTTCAGCCTTCTACATCTGTCCAACCATCCATCCATCAAGGTCAACAATTACAGTAAGCACCGATACTCAACACATTCACCAATCTATCCCTGCATCTGGGGAAGGCTGGAGCTCCCGGACTGAAGGCACCCCCACCCACTGCCAGAGCCGGAAGAGAGACCGGCAGCAATCACAAACGGATCTGGTTCTGTCAAGGGGATCTGTGTTGACCTGGATAACGTATCATAGAATATCATGCACACTAACCCTAACCCTAACAGACGGAAACCAGAGTAATTAACGGCAAACTTTATTGCTATCATATGAACTTACCGATAAGTTGTAGAGGTGGGGGTAGCTTTGTCTTTATGGGCGGTATGTCGGGCTTAAATGGAATATATGATATGTGATTTCCTTTTCACCAACGAACTAATGATATCTTGCTGGTACGTGATGGTAACTGGCCATCTGCCACCATTGATGGACAACTGTGCCTTAGCCGTGGAATACCACGAGGCTGAGTGGTGTGTGAGGCTGGAGTTTAGGGCAAGGAAAATGAGGATAATCAGAATATTGCCAAAGTTGGGGGGCACTTAGGTTTGCCGAGTGTTAGTGCGGTGCAAGAACCGGTCATCGTTGCAAGTGACGGAGAAGGAGTATGCTGAAGCGCCTAGTGGCTGCAGTGCAATCGAGGGGGTTGGACTGGGAGCTTTTACTCCTTCCCTATACCGAGTATGATGATAGCGAGTAGACCATGAGACCGATGCCTTCTGCCATATGCTTACGGGTATAAAGGTCGAACCATACCAAACCAACTACTCTATACCAACCCGTATAGTATGCGAGCGACGGGCTGGAGTAAATACCCAACACTTAGACGGCGTTTGGGGTCCCATGTTAAACTCTGAAATCATGATAGTGATAAAAATGTTGGCTCAAGATGGCGCCGCGCAAAACACTGCTGGTTCCGTTGTGGTTGTGGTTACGTTATTATGGCTTTGGCTCCCCCTTTTTTTTTTTTTTTACGCCGAACCAATGGTACGGTTATTGGTCCGGTAGAGCCCTTTATTAAAACTCAAATTAGGCTACAGCTTGAACCCACGATTTCCTTTTAACCATTCCAGCGTCCCTTGACTTGAGAACTCGATTTGGGAGGAAATCTCGATTTCAATTCATAATTGCGACGCCCCGAACGCCCTGTTAATACACAGCCCCAACAGGCATCAACAAAACAACAGACACATATCCTACACCCACCAGCGTAGAATGTAAGAGCAACAATCTGCTACCATGAGCCTAACCACCATGCACTTTATAGCCATACGCCTAATACAAGTACTCCATCAAAGGTAAATGAACAGTTAATTTAGGTTAATGCGCAAAATGATCCCTGCCTTGTGCGAAAATATCCCCCTGGCACTTGTAACCACATATACTAACCGCATGCCTTATGGGTAATCCAGCCGTTGCTACTGGTAGGAAGGGTAATAGCGGACACGTTGTGTGAGTCCGGCAGTACCGGGGTTGATCACCTTGTTCAAGAAATGAAAATGAGCGGGTCAACCCCAAACAATGGTATCGCAAATTTTGATGCATTCTATCAATAATCTGCTGGCGAGGTTTCCAAAATTGCCGTTCCCCGCGCACGATTTCATCAAATGGCGCATGCTGGTACATAATGCCGATAAAGTTTGGAATGTTAGGAGGCAGTTCAAAGACAGTAGCATGGTAGGTTTTACCACCTTCACTTGTGCCAAGTATGATTACAAATCTGATACCTTTGCCTGGTTGATGCATGCAGGAAAGCGAACATCAGGGCCCTGAGAACCCGAGTAGAGGCAATCCTCTTCCACTATCAGGACTAGTCCCTTCACAAAAACCGCTTCTACTCATGCTATTCCTCCTCTTTCTAGTTTCGAGCGCAATTCCCATAGCTGCGTGGGAAACCTTTGGAGACTGCGGTATACGCCTCAACGAATTAGCGAAAAATAATTCTCTTCCGGCTGAAGATATCTACACTGGTCCTGTAAAAGGTTCCCTGGGTCAGGCGCAGAACACCGAACATCCAATACTCCTTTTAACGTATGCTGCCTGCGAGGAGCACTGCGGTCACACAGCGTCAGTCCAATCCTGGATAAGAACCTCGGATACAATTGCGACATGGGCACTCCCCTTGGTGAGTCTAGTTCTGCAGGCTCCCTTCGAGAGCAATAACTTCCGACAAACCATGTTTCTTGTATTCCGGTGGGTGGGCTCGCCGATGGTTTCCATGATGTATATTTTTTGGAACATGAAGGTTACCAGGAAGTGTGCTATTATGGTTGAGATGAGCCTAGGGAAAGACGAGCACCCTCAGGCACCAAGTAACTTTTCTGGATTGAGAGACTCTTTTTACCTCCTCAGCGTGATCAATCAATACGAGCTCAATATCTGCACCCAGCTGCAAGAACAGGGCAGGGAAACTATCCTTCGCGTAGGCCTATTCGACATGAGGCCTGAATTCCAAAGAATGAGGGGCAGAGTGGCCGCAAGCATCCGCCGGGAACGCCGTCGGGGAACAGTCCAAGCTCTAGTGTCGCTAGGATGGTTTCTAGTGGCATTGGGCATCTCGATAAACAAAGCCTTCGTGGACCTGGGCGAGGACTCATCTGCTCACAGCCTCGGGCTGGGCCTCCTAGTATGCTGGCTCCCGGTTCTCGTCGCCGCGACGATCGTTGACAGAAACCCAATGGACGCCCACTACGTCCGCGCCAAGTTGAACAAGTGCCTCGGTGAAATCGTTGCGATCGCACAGACCCCTGAGGTGTTGTTCCTCGAGGTCACCGAGCCAACATTTTTAGGAGAGTTTGCAGGCCAGGGCCGCGTCCGCTGGCATCGTGGTGCGGCTCACTCAATTCTCTGCACGCTGGAGGCCATGCCCGGAATGGGGCGCGGTTGGCTAGCTAAATACGAAAACACCGACAAACTGGTCACTACAGGAACCTCCTCTCCTCTCCTGAAATGCGAGGATAGCTACGGATGGCAGATGATAGCTTCCTTTATGGTGGTCTGCTCCTGCACCACCGGGGCCCTCTTTATCGGCTACCCCACAGCGGGCGTCGGTATGGGCTGCCTCTCCGGGGGGTACATCATCTTCGACCTCAACGCCTTCGGCTGCCTACTTATAGAAGTGGCCGCGTGGGTATTCCTGCAGCCGGGCAAGGCATGGAGAGTAGCACAGTGGGTCCTACGCTTCTGCGAATCCACAAACTTCTGCTGGCTTGTGTATATCATCACCGCGCAGACCCTTAGGATCTACAATAACTGCTACTGCAGGGCAGGTATGCGGGGCGGTGGCAGGTTGTATGTGTACTTTGAAGATGTGGAACACTACAAGGCCTACCGCGTTAAGCTGAATTGGCTGCTGGGCACACTTATCACATGCGGGGTCTCGGGGATTGGGCTTCTGTACGTTGTTGAGCAGTGGTGCACCCAGAGTTTCCTGTGGACACGAGATTGGGACTCGGCTATGAACGGGCTCCATCGTGTGAGGAAGTGGAAGCAAATCACCGCCGGGCCTAGGCGGGCGTGTGCCTTGGCAGCCGGGTGCATGGTCAAGGCTGGGGGCTGGTTTCGTACAGTTTTGCGGAGGGAAAGGGGAGCGGAGGATCGTAGTTTGCGCTGGAGTTAGTGAGTTTTGGCTATTGCATCATATTGAAGCCCGTGTTGGCACGCTACCAAATAAGAAAACACCATTCCCTCCTGAAAATGTGCTAAGCCATGCTCGGAATACCACTAAAATACCGATTTCCCCACTTTTATCGTGAGGAATATTAGTAACCGGAGCAAAGAAGCATTGAGGAAAATTCTGACCAGGATAACTAGACCCCTTGAGCCAGGTGGTGTGACCACAGCTCGACTCCATCCTCACTCCTACGACCGCCTTTGTAAACTAGTTTGAGAAACTCCATAGTACTAGAATGAAGCCCACGCCCCTATCCATCTTGGAGGCACATACAGTACACCCAGGATAATACCGATCGATCGTAACCGAAGATCTAAACCTACGTCAAAGGGAACCTTCCGGACGCCTCCGAGGGGGTGCTAGAAATTCCCCCTGACAACAACTTGCAGACCACTTTGCGTCCTGGAGGCCCCGCTTCCGTTTCCTCATCGGTATCTCATAAAATTCAGACCGAGTTTGGCGGTCACAGAATATCACTCGTTTGTTGTTTGTTCTCTGAATATTCCCCGGCTCTAAAATTCCCGCCCATAGAAGGCGCCCTCCAATACCCTAATAACACCACGAAAAAAGGAGTTTGTGTTTTCTCTTAATTATTTTGAAGCCAGTATCCTGCTCTATTCCCCGATAAAAAAATTTGCGTAGAAGTTGTTGTCGCCAGGTCCTCAGGTTTTGACTTTTGCCCCAGAGTGCATGTCTTAGTGCTCTTGCAAAGGGGTGGCTGTCTTTTGCATATGATACCACAAAATTCTTTTTCTATCACAACATCAATGATATCACAAATTAATAATATCACAAAATTAATGACATCACAATATCCTAAATCACGATAGTTCCAATATTAAACGGGGCATCGGGCGCGCAATGACTGGATGTCGAAAAGGTTGTTGGGTATTGGGTGGTGGAAGGGACTACCAAATTTTGCGTCCCCTTAGATATGTCGCCCCTCGCCTCTGTTACCTTCATCTGCACTCGGTGGATGCGAGAAAGCTATTAGCATCTTGGGTGTATTGTGACCGACACCTGTTATTCAACTATCGTGCCAATACCGCACTGTAGGGTGCACCACAGTCTAGGGCAACATAAACCACAAAATATTGTCCACTTTCATGCATTCCCGAGTCTTTCCGCGGCCGTGATGGGGATGTTCGGTTTATGTTTTAATTGTTGGGCTGTTGCTTAGGTCTTGTCGTCATTGATAGGGAAGCATCAATAGTTTGCATGTCCACTTCACTCTACAGGAGTAGCTTTGCACCTGCCCCGACGTTTTTGGCGCAACTCACTCGGTAATGGCCGGAGCCTGTCTAACATATCTCAACTTTCGGACTATTAGGGCGATCCCACCCACACCCCTTACTATCCAGTAGTCGGCTCTCTTCCTCGAATATTCTTCCTTGTATTGGGGGGGCCTACGCTAGGAGAGATGCTTTAAGGGGCATGTTACTACTCGCCCCCAACTTTCATAGTCGGGCTGAAAACCATATATCGACTAAATCACTCTTACTGGATCCCATATGGAGGACAGGTCGATATACCGGCGATACTCCTATCAATAATTACCTGATTGGGTTTGCTGGAATGCATTACTCATTAGTTTTGGTATTGTTGAAATTGCAACTGCTCCACTAGGCCAGCCAAATTACGATTTTAAGAGATTTTTTGGGTATTTCGCCACCCATATGGGCTGCTATATCTGGGGAGGAGGGGGTAGCGAAGCTGCTATCAGGATAGGAGACTGTCATCCCCAACAAACCGGATAATTACTTTCGCCGAACAACACTCGGATGGGCTGCATCTTCCATTCCCGATGGCATGGATGGTTGGTGTGGGAAGACTCCCGATTGATGAATACGGTCCTAGGAAGGAGATGTGCCAACCCCAATAGGCCGGACAAATATGGTTGAATACCGATCTCGTTGGCTGCTGGGGAGGGGCACGAAGGGATGGTGACGCTGTTATTGGGAGGGAAGGATGTCAAACCTGATGCGACAAACGGGTGCTGCCGTACACCTCTCTTCTGAGCCTCTAGTGTTGAGCAACAGGATATGTGATGGCAGTGGAATGCTGACCGTGACGGTAAACGAATGACGACACCTTTTGGTGGAGGGAGGAGATGAGAGTGGAGTTTTGTATTTTCTCTCTAGGCTCAAGCTAGGAAATACAGGTTTTATATAGACATCCCTTTATAACCTAGGTCTGAGACCTATCTTCCAACATATTTGTTTAAACCTTTACTCTAACTATACATTTTATCCTTGTTGTAGACCACATCAGTCTAACAACACCATTGCTTAAGGGAAGAATGATTCCCATGACGCATCGGCAAGTTATGGTAGACATGTAAGAGCATATAGTTATGACATCTAGTAAAGGGCGTGAGGAAGTAGTAAAGATGCTATTGGAAAAGGAAGATGTCGGCATTGATAGGCTGGACAAAAATGGTCAGACACCGCTCTTCTCAGTAATTTGAAAGCGGTTATGAGGGAGTGATGGGACTACTGTTGGGAAGGAAAGATATCAACCCTGGTATTATGGAAAAGTGAAGCTGCTGCTAGGACGGGAAGACGTCAACCTCAATATGCCAGACGATGGTGGCCAAACACCGCTCCCCTTGGCTTCCTGGAGGGGCATGAGGGGGTGGTGAAGCTAATTTCGCAACGGGAAGACATCAACCCCGATATGTCGGAGGATCGTGGCCGAAAATCGCTGCCGAGAGAGCATTAGGGAGCGGTGAAGCTATTTCAAGCCCGCCATCTCACTAACCCCAACACGGTCTAACCCCAACGGTACAAGCCTCTCCCTCAAATTCTCAAAAACCGGTGTGCGCCCCATTCCCAGTGTCCCCACCAACACGCCAATCCCTCCTGCCGGCCACTCCTTTTCCTCCAGATAACTTTCGCCTCCCCCTCCATTTCTCCTGTTTATCGCAGCCCCATATACATCGTTGTATTTCCTTTCCTTTCCTCAGGATTCAATTTAAACTTCTCCTCCGACATCACCACCGCCTGTAATCAAAGTTGGGAGTCTAATTTAACATACACATTCCAATTCCTGCAATATATGCGCATTAGCCAGCGGGCCAGGGAGAATTTCCAGTTTCATACTATTACCCTTCTCCTATGGGTGAAGCTGTCCTATTTGTTGTAGTTACGATGGGAATTTTCAGTCCTTGTTTCTACCTCTACCATATTTCTTCCGTATATCAATTTTTTCATCTAGAGTTAGCATGGTCATCGTTTCCCGCTTAGGGGTTCTGACTTTGTCCATTTTTCATTCTTCCTAAATCGTACTTCTATCTCCTGCCCGTGACACATGTACTATACAGTACCATTCTTTCGGTATTCCTTTACCCTGTCCTTAATTATTGGAGGAATCACCGTTCAACCACAACCCTGCGATACTTACCCCGATTGAGTGGATGGAGTTTGAGGTGCCGTGGCCGAACACCCCCATGAGGCACTCGGTCCATTTCCAGATCCGAGAATTTCATAACCAGCCGGCCCGATTTCCCTTACTGCTTACGATACCATCTCAATGCTCTTCAACCCCCTGCCCCCACCCACCCACCCTGACCCAACAATTATATACCAATCCCCAGGGCATCCGCCAATTCATCATGGCATTTGCAGAAGATTAGATATCAGGGATTGAATGTACCCCCACTCACTGCCGGAATCAGAAGAGAGACCAGTGGCAATCACAAACGTATTGGGCCTTGTAGAGAAGATCTGTGCTGGCATGAATAAATGGATGATTCCAACCCTAACAAATATAACCGGGGGAATCAATTGATTTATCATACCCAGTTTCTCACTTACTGGTATGTTGTGGAGGTGGGCACTTATTGGATTTGTCTTTATGGGCGGTATGTCGGGTCTAAATGGAATGTATGTCATTACCATTTCATCGACAAACTAGCGCTAGCTTGCCGGCACTGGGTGATGATTGTCCATCGGGTATCGTTGATGACCAACCTTACCTAAGCACCTGGGAGTACTCTAGCACCGGGTAGTGCGTAAGGACCGAGTATAGCGAATGGGTAAAAGGCATGATCAGACTGGGCCACAGGGAGTATTTTTTTTAAGGTGTCAGGATGAGAACGATTCTCGGCTGCCGCCGCTGGAGAAGGCTTATGCTGAGCTCCCGGTGATTATGGTGGGATTAGAGGGGCTAGACTGGGCAAGACTTTACTCCCTCCCCGTGTAGTAATGATAGTGGGTGACGGTTGGCCGATACAAAGAGCGGTGGAGCAGTTGCAGCCTTGGCCTGAGATGGTACAGTACAAGTAAGACATATAATTGTGACCTTCGGGTAAGCATTGATGCTGGAATGGAGAACTTGCTTGCAGTTGGTCTGTTAGGAAATATAGCGTAGAGCGAGCTGAATATGGCCTATCCTGTTCGTGGATAATCCATTCCCTGCCGTTCGGCTCCGTGAAAGAAAAAAAAATTTAGTACCCAAATCCAGCTATTGAAGTTTACGTGGCCGATTTCACTGTTTTTAAAAACTAGCGTTCATCAACCACTTCCGCACTTGTGTATATTAAACTCTTGCTTTAGCCCCAGAAGCATCCTGGAACGTGCTGAATTGTATAAAAAGGCTATGACTCCTATGTTTCATTCACAGATGTCAGTATCGGAAAGGTTTCCTCCGATATCATTGAAAGCTCAAAATCCCAGAAAAGATTTATTTTTTCATAACAACTCGGGCAATTGTTGGAAATCTGAACCTCAGGGATTCCTCACTTGTGAAGTAGTCTTTAAATTAGGGGGGACTCGAAGGATATATAATTGAATTGGTACGGTAAGAGAGAGTTGAGCACATGAACACAGCTCGGCCGTTGTAAATGCACCGAGCGATCAGTCATGACCCCACGGAGGCGATCCCACACAACACACCTCAAGACACCCGGAGAAACTGGAAAAAGATTTCTGAAGATCTAAAACGATGTGTGGGAAGCAGTGGTGGGTTAGAAAAGCACCCGGGGTGGTGGTTTGGAAAGGGTACGAGAGCCGTTTTGTTGTTTTTTATGCATCGCCTTCGTATCCAGGCTGCTGAACACTATACAGAAGCTACCTAGGTGTGAGTTGGAAAGGCAAGTAAGACACGGGTATGATCCCCAAAGCTAATTGTTGTTTCTCTGCTTCTCCTACTAGGGCGTGGTGATATTGTTAGCATTGGAGTTGTGAATGTAGCATTGGTTATTTGAATACGTGTACAGTACATGTAATCCAAACAATACACAATAACGCTCTACTGGCGACAGAGTGTGATGGCTTTGGTGGGTGAGGCGATGCAAAAGCTAGCATTTGGCCTCATTTAAAGAGTGTATTGTAGTGCGTGATCAACTACCATACCATGACCGACAGCTTTAATTCACTATAGTTCAGTTAATTTCAGGCATGGCTAGCAAGAGTAATTGCACACTTGATTCCTCCCCATTCCCCTTCTTCGCCTCCTCCTCGTTTATGCTCTCCTGCAAAACTCCCATGGCTGCTATCATTTCCTCCTCGTGGCTTTCTTTTTTCCAGACACCATTATCTTTTGATCCTTCCTGGTGGTCCACCCGCCTAGGGATCTCATTACACCGTTTGGCCTTGTATCCCTTCAGCTATTCTCCTTCCTGGTTCTGCTCTGCGTCCCCACTCTTGTTCCCCCTCTCAACTCTCATTTCCCTTTTCACTCCCTTCTACCTCGGCATGTTCCCTGCCATCTCCCTCCTTTATCCTCCCTTCATCCCCTTCTCCGCATCGCCCCATCAACACTACCCATCACTCTTCCCCCATAACGCCACAAATGTTTATACCCACTGTCTCTTCCAAACAATTCCCTCGGACCTCTTCAGCAACCTTTTCCGTACTCTTTCCCCAAAAGCTTATCTCCATACCTTCACCAGAACTCCCCTCACCAAAGGGTCACTCCCCATCAGCACGACCCCACCCCCCTGAACTCTCAACCATTGCCCGATCACGATTCTCACCAATCTCCCTTCAGTAACCCAACAGTGATTTTTCCAATCTTGCCCGTAATCCCCTAGACCCCATCCGTAGAAAATCAGGACACGTAGTTCTCGTCCTTAGTGAACTTTCCCTCCCTTTACTTATACCCGCATCTCTTTCATCTCCACTCATCCCCAGTACCCCCAAACATCTAGTTTCAGGAGGATGAGTGGGAACAACAAATTCGAAAGTGCCATCCAGACAATGTATTAGAGAAGTGATAGCGATAGGAATGTGGTAAAGATTGACCTCCAAGAGTGGTGCCGCATCTTAGAGATCATGTCGATGGTGGTTGGGAGGAAGTCTTCGGGTGGACAGGTTGGGTATTTTTCGTTCGTGGGAGGGGTGCCTGTGGGTGGTGCGCGATCGCTCGTTAGCATGCAATTGTCTAGCTATGAGATTATGATGGGGTCCGAGCCGCCTGTAGGGGGCGGGGGTCGAGCTAAAAATTGGGTTGTGGTGTGTCTACTTCAGCCGGGGTTGCGTTGGTGGAAAGAGGGCAATCTCGCGGGAACGAGAGGGGTGCAAAAGGATGCTGGGGAGAGGTGGAAGGGGAGTGGTAGATGAGCAAGCTGGATGAAGCTTAGGGAGTGGATTGCGTATACCTCAAGGTAGGAGGCGGGTGTAGAAGGCCGAGAGCCGGGGGATGCACGCAGCGGGCGCGGGATGCGTAAATTGGAGAGGGGAGCGATGTTTCGTGATCTAGCTCGTCAGTTCAAGATGGGGGATGGATCCATAGGATTGTGTCCATCACAGTGGTATAGTACACCCCGTAGCCGTTGTCATCGTCCCATCAGCCCCCATCAGCCCTTCCGGGTTACCGACCGAGCGCAAGATTTGCGGCGAAGCCGATTGGAGAAAACTGCCAGTGGATGCACAATAAAAATTGCATCAGAGGGGAAGATGAGAAGAGAGCCGAGGATACAAGCATCATAGGTTGTATGGTCCCGTTGGCTGCCGCAGATGGATATGATAGAGGTGTGAAGTGACGGGATGCCAGAAAGGCTGCGACGCGTATGATACCGTACCTTTGCCAAGATTCCAGCAGCTTGGAAACCGGCTGAGCAACCATCGAGGAAGGCGGCTCTTTCTGAGACATCCCCACACAGGATTCAAGTTTATTGGCGTGACTAAGCAAAAGTCTTACTAATCATGTGATATCCCTCATCACATCAACTGGTGCCATCACGGTCGCTGTAGACCAACGGTTGAGATCCGACTTTTTGCCGAATATGTGGCGCAAATTCTAAAGTACTGTACCCGTATAATTATACTAGAAAAACTAGGACACCCGTGCTTCTGTACCTGTACAGTACTCCCTTTAATAGTGCCAAGTACCGGTAGATGACTAAGTGACCGAAACCGCAACTCAAAAATATTCAAAATTAATACTCTGTTTGCCGGGTATCTGCCTCAACAACAGTTATTGTTGCAGTAGATGTATGGCGGTTCGGAAGTGGGAGGTGAGGTTGCAATGTTACGGGATCGCGCGCTGCCGCGCATGCCAAATGTTCGGTTGATTATGGTAATTTGTTGTGCAGAAGGAAAAGCAGTCGCGTATGTGTCAACTAGATGGTAGAACCGCATAGCGATAAAATGCTTGGCTACTCCAGTACTCTACCGTGCATAGCGAGCACCTGGCGCAACGAGTACTTGCTTACAAAATCCCCTGAACCACTGCCTGATGCCGCACAACTCGATGAAGACGACCAAATCTATGGTGAGTGCTCGCTATGTCAGGGGCTGGCTCTGGGGGGAAACATTGTATATAATATATTATGATCAATCTTACATAATATCACCAAAGCCTTTCCTAGTATAATACCTCGATGGTTTCCGTAGGTACTCGGAAGCATTGCGCAACACAGCGACAAAGGAAAGATCATACAAGTGATCTTGTTCCCCGCTCCTCCGCATCACTCTAGATTCTGCGTGAAACATTGATCAAGTATCCATATCAGGCTATAACCGCCAAGAAAGCCCCCAACGGCCTGCCCAGTGATATCCGGAGCGCTACAGCTAATACCACTGTCGCGGATCCAGCGATCTGGGACAAGGAGGGTGATGTGAAAGGTAATGGACAGCCGGAGGTTACTGGTCGGGCCAATGGTGTGTGCAAAGCGAAGGATTCTGACGGAGAAATGATTGTCCTGATGGGAGAGATCGAGAGTAAAACTAAGGTTCCTGTACGAGTTACTCGAGTACCGAATCATAAGCGTGGAACGCTTGTTTCGTTATAATAGACTGCCGGGAGACAAGTATAGAGTGGATTGTGGGGCTCGGAGATCATTGTAGATTAGCCCCTGGCTTATCAACAAGGTATGATAGCAGTTATGATACGCAAAGGGGAGGTTGGGCCACAATGAGACAGCATCACGCGACCCCGCTTTCGTTCCGCTGGCTCAACTCCCATCAACCCAGCCAGGCGACTCAACTATTGATCCTCGGCAAAAAATAATACGACCAGCGAGGAAATGTCCCACTCTAATACCAATGACGCTGCAAACTCCCCCCAAAACACGCACTACTCACATAACGCCGATTCTCTCAACTCTTTTCAAATCGTGGATAACTTTGGTGCGACGGATGAGAAGTCCAAGATTCTAGCACGGTTATCTCCAATTGAGCCCCGCATCCGACATCAAAACATTCGAACCCGCCGGGCCGGCAACATCGGGGAATGGCTGCTGGAAACCGATGAATTTCAAAAGTGGTGTGGTGGTGCTCAAGCCGGGGGATTGGAGCACGCGGTTTTATTTTGCTGCGGCGATCCGGCGGTCGGTAAGACATATTTCAGGTGAGAGCCAATCCTCGGTGGGAAACTAAAGGGCCGTGGTGCTGAAGAGCAGCGATACTAGTTCGTTAGTGGTGGACAACTTGTGCGATAAGTCCAAGGAGGAAAATCCGGCTATTGCGTGTTTCTACATTGATTTCGCCGCGCGGGAGGAGCAGTCCCCGGCGGGCATACTCGGGTCGCTACTGAAACAAATAGTCGCTGGGTTGGGAAGGATCCCGGACGAGATAAGTCGGACCTTTCAAGATCACAAAAAGATAATTGGTGGAAGGGGGCTACGGGTGCCAGAAATTGTGAAGATGCTGCAAATTGTCACATCTTCACAGCCAACATATATATGTGTTGATGCTCTAGACGAATGTGTGGAAGATCATCGGCCGAAAATTCTAGATTCGTTGAGCCAAATCCTCGAGAAGTCACCAGACACGCGGATATTCCTAACCGGGAGACGATATATCGAAAACGAGATTGAGAGGCATTTTTCTGGGAAAGTAGCAACCTTATCCATTAGACCCAGCAATGCTGATATCGTCGGATATATTCGCATGAGATTGAGTATGGATTCATAACAGCACGCGATTGATAGTGGTTTAGAGGCCGAAATTATCAAAAGCATTACCGAGAATGTCCCCGGAACGTAAGGGGGCAACATGATGGAAAAATATATTTCACACTCACCACTTGTTCAAAATACGGTATCTCATTCCTGTACGGTGGTGTGACTGTGTCGGTCATGTGACACAGTCACATGACCAGTTGTTATGCTAGAAG
>PYWC01000018.1:990301-1061034 GCA_003182015.1 Tuber magnatum | reverse complement strand
TATACCACAAGGCCATAAGAGCACTCCTAAGCGAGCGTATACCGTTAATCCTCCCCTCAAACTCCTCCTTCAATAAAAACCAACCTGGCCCGCCAGTACTTTGATGCACTAGACTGGTGGACATGTCCTTACTGCGACAAAAAACGCCCTCTTTCACCTGATTATCTTCTCCCTTCCTGTTGTGAAAAGTACTACGACGATCTACGCTGTGACGCAATCAGGAACCTAAGCGGGATAAATAGTTGGCAATTTTGGTCACAAAGAAACCGACCCCTTCCACAAAACAGACGATCAGAAACGACAGTAATCGGAAATGTACGACGATAAAGCAATATGTCGAACGATACCGAAACTGTCTTCAAGCTATCCGTAACCGACTACCCAAAACTACAAGGACAAGAGAACTACCAGACTTGGGCGCAACCCTGGCTGATTACCTTTGAAGTCCTCGAACAGTCAGAGGTAGTACTTGGAATGGAGAAGAAGCCTGAGATCCCTGCGATCGGAGTATCAGAAGATGCTACAAAAGTCACGACGTGGAAGAAAAAGGACACTAAACCCAGATTCTACCTCTACCAAGCAGTAAACTCTATCTACCATGCCGACATCTCCGCCAAAGGTTCAGCAGCGGAGGTCTGGCAGGCGTTCAAAGACCGATTCAACAAAGAAACTCCCGCTACCAACATGATGCTACTTGAAGCCATCTCGAAAATCAAACTTGTCTCCGCCCAATCCATCTCTGACCATGCCACAAAGTTCGAAACTGCATGGAACCATCTTGCCCAATGATGTTCATCAGCTGATAATGAAACAAGCAACGAATTCCGAACCGCGATACAAGCATGGACACAAGCAGAAGAAGTTAAGGGCACTGTCTTCATGCTATCCATCAACGAGTTACATCCTGATCTACAGGATATCTTGTCAGCAAGAAAGACAACCAGATACGTGGATGTTCGGGATTACTTTCTAAGCAGGGCAGCAGAAAAAGGAGAAGGTAAAGAGGAGGAAAAGGTACTATCAGTACCTTACAAGAACAAGAAACAGATGTATTGCACATGGTGTGCCGCAAGAGGTGGGAAAAGCGATACCCACAATACTAACAAATGTCAAGGTCTCTGAAGGAAAGAAGCCAAAAAGAAGAAACGGGACAACAAGCCAAACACTGCAACTCTTACCGACGCTACAGTTACGGTTCTGATGGCGAAAGCCAAGGAACCTCCTACACCGGAGAAAGAGGTTGTCTGTATGACAATCGCGGAAGTCTCAACAGAATGGTTATGTGATTCTGGGGCATCGAACCACATATCTCCCAATTCAGGTAACTTCCAAAGTCTTATGCCTTCCTCCAAAAAGATAGTAACAGCAGAGGGTAGAATTCACCAGGCAACTGCATCCGGAGATGCTTACCTCCACGTGTGCCTGTTGGATAGAACCAAACATACCGTCATCCTCAAACGAGCACTGTATGTACCCACGTTTCGATACTCATTGGTATCTGAATCCCGATTGGATGATGTTGGAGTAAAGGTTACGGTAGAAAAAGGTAGAAGGATGTTTGAGAAGGAAAGGAGGATTTTCATGGTTGCGGATAAGAAAAGTAGGTTGTGGTATGTTAGTATGAGTAATGAGAAGTCTTTTGTTTCTGTTTATGAAGAACGGCACAAAGCCCTTGGATATCCAAGTGTGATTAAGGATTGTTACAAGGACACCACCCCTGTCGCGCCTCCATCAGACTTTTATTGTACAACATGCAATCAAAACAAAACCACGCATGTAAAACCAAAGTCAAAGGATATCGTAACCAAGCCAGCTTTCGACAAAGTCCATTCCGATCTTAGTGGTCAAATGTCCACATCTATACCGGGAAAAGATCTCTACTACATGATGTTTATAGATGATTATACCAGGTATTGTTGGATTTACCTAGTAAAGAAAAAGGACAGAGCAGAAGTTGCTATAAAACACTTCTGGGAAATGGTACTTACTCAATTCGGTAAACGAGTCAAGTGATTGCATAGCGACCAAGGAACCGAATACCTTAACCGGAAAGTGTCTGAATTCTTAAACACCAAAGGAGTCATCCACACCACATCACCAGCCTACAACCCTGAATCAAACGGAGTCGCAAAAAGGCTACATCGAACTCTGACAACAATGGTACGATGCATGATGCCACCTGAACGAAAATCATTGTGGGGAGAGGCCTATTCCACAGCGGCTTACCTCTACAATCGACAGTAGCATTCATCAATAAAAACAACACCTTTCATGCAACTATATAAAACAAAACCCACAATTAGTCACGTCCATCTCTGGTTCGCTGATGTCATGGTACATATCCCAGCTGAGAAGCGAGGAAAGTTTGACCAGATAGCAGAAGAAGGTCACCTAGTCGGATACACTTCCAGTCCGATGATTTACCGTGTTTACATACCTAAACGGCACACTGTGATCGAAGCAAGGGATGTGAAGTTTAGAAAGACAAAAGGGATATCGTATGAATATCTTCAACGAATAATAGAAAGAGAAGAAAGAGAAAAGTCGGATCAATCCAGTGAATCGGAACGTACCGAGGAGGAAGGGTCATCTACCCCAGTAAGACCGACAACACTAGTACCACCTCCGACTACCTCTATGCCCAGTGAATTCAGGTCAACACCAATTCCTCCTCCAGATACCTCCTCCTCGGAACCTCCAGCACCCGGTCGTTCTACTCATGAACGCCCTCAGACACAGAAAGCACGAGACGAAGAAAAACTTCAGATAGAAAAGAAGATACAGTCTCTGCAACGTCAAATAAAAGGAAAGAAACGGGATTGTAAGCTGGAAGGTCTAACCAAGGACGAGATGCAACTTCTCCAGGAAAGAAGCGAGGAACTTGATGAGCAGCTTCGGAATGAAGAAGGAAATCTTCAAAGATATACGGTTGTTGGTCTCATGTATCACATACTAGACCCCAATACGTATAGAGAGGCCATGGAATCGCAGGAGATAAATGAATGGCAGAAAGCCATAGACGAAGAGATGAAGGTACTGAGAAAACGAGAAGTAGGAGTGGAAGTGGAAAAACCAAGTGGGAAAAAGGTATTAACAGGACGATGGGTTTATAAGGCCAAAGTCAAAAAGGATGGCACTATCGAACGTCGGAAAGCACGATACTGCGCAAAAGGTTTCAACCAAGCCCCAGGTGAAGACTATGAAGAAGTTTATGCCCCGGTTGCTCGGCTAGAATCCCTAAGACTCCTGCTGGCAGTAGCTGTCAAACGTGGTTATAAGTTCCGACAGATCGACATCAAGAGCGCCTTCCTATATGGCAATATAGACATGGAAACCTACCTGGAGCTCCCGGAAGGATATCGCGAACCAGGCAAGGTCTGGAAGCTTAAGAAAGCCATCTACGGACTTAAGCAATCCCCAAGACTATGGTACCAACGACTAACCAAAACCCTCGAAACCATGAACCTTAAAGTTACCGACTTCGACCCATGTATTCTTGTTGCAAAAAACCTCTTTTGTTGCATTTACGTTGACGATATTCTAATAGCCGGAAAATCCTCACTAGTCGATACATGTATTGACAAAATACAATCCCATTTTCAATGTACGGACTCTGGACAAGCATCACTACTGTTAGGCATGCAGATCGAAATCTCAAAAGACAATCTCAAAATCTACCAGGAACGGTATATTACTGAGATCCTCGAACGATTTGACCTAAGCGAAGCCAAACCAGTTGCCACTCCTATTGAAGTCCATACTACACTTATGAAAGCAAAAGACGATGATCAACTATGCGATCAACGACAATACCAGTCCATCATTGGATCGCTGATGTACGCCGCTGTCGCTACAAGACCTGACATCGCACATGCCACTGCTTTCCTCAGCCAATTCTCCTCAAAACCCACCACCACACATCTTACCGCCGCAAAAAGGGTACTTAGGTATCTAAAAGGAACCAAGACCAAGGGATTACGATACAACCGAGACAACAAGGAGCAACCATTGAAGATCTTTACTGATGCTTCATTCGCCTCAAATCTCGAAGACAGAAAATCGTTTACCGGTCTGATCGTACAAGTTTACGGAAGTACCGTAATATGGCGATCAAAGAAACAAAAAACCGTAGCAACATCTACAACAGAAGCCGAATACGTCGCACTCGCATTTGCCGCTAGACAGAGCGTCTGGCTTAGCCGAGGAATGTCACATATGGGAATTGAGACTGTACCGATCCTATACTGTGACAACACAGCAGCCATCAAGCTTACCGAAAACGCGGGCGTTTCCGACCGAACGAAACATATCGACGTTCAGCACCACTACACTAGAGAGCTACGGGAAGCGGGGAAGATAGATGTGATAGCAGTTGGAACAGAGGACAATTTGGCGGATATATGTACAAAGGGATTAGTTAAGGTGACATTTGAAGGGTTTTCTAATAGGCTGGGAATGGAACCGTAGGGGAAGTGTTCAAAATACGGTATCTCATTCCTGTACGGTGGTGTGACTGTGTCAGTCATGTGACACAGTCACATGACCAGTTGTTATGTTAGAAGATTCTAGCAGGGTATATAGATTTCCTTGGTATGAGTCAGTGTTCGCATAACCATAGAAGGGTATAAATAGGGGTGTATTTTTCCTTTCTGTTAGAAAAGCATGCAAGCTTGGATTAATCTATGAGTCTTAAAGATATATCTTGTTTACCAGGTCTACTCCACTATCACAAGTGCAAGTGACTTAGATACAAATATTCTCACCACTAATCAAAACATCTAGATTTCTATTGATTTCCCTAACTATGGATGCCATACTAGGGGAAACTACGTCCTATCACAGGCGGCAAAAGCTGAGGGTAATCACGGATGGCTTGGATTTGGAGGATGCATACGGTGCGACTTTGGAACGAATAAAGGAGCAGGGAGGGCAGAAAGCAAGGCTTGGGATGACGGCCCTGATGTGGATGTATGGTCCTGATCGGTCACTATTCACTACAGAAATTAAATCAGCGCTTGGGCTACCACTTAATTAAATGCTGTCAATGTTAGAATTGGGAGGCAAAATATACAAGAACATGATTGGCGGTACCTAAATGGTGCAAGCGCGGGTGCGACAACTAACTAACAGAAATACATGAGGGTAGAGACGTTACACCCCGAATAGCACCACCATCAAACTGCTTCCGACCCCCCCCAGCGACCACCATTCGCACCGCGAAGTATGTCGCGACAATGGAAAATAGTCACAGAACAACCATGCCACCTAGTAATCTCAGAGGTTTTGAGCAACAGGTTTTAGGGACGGCGGCCTGGGCTAAATTGCTTTGTAGATTTTTAGAACAAAAAAGAGTATACTAGGAGTATAAAAGAGTGTTGGTAAATATCGAAGCGAAAAAAAGTGGAGAAGATAAAAATAAAACACTGAAGATTAGGAACAAAAAATGTGAATAACCGACAACAAACAAAAAGCTGGTAACAGACAACAGGACCTTTTTATCCTTCTCAATCCCATACGTCCCATTGTACTGCTAGAGTACTCACGGTCTTCCAGTTCACTGATCTGACCCGCCATGTGCTTGCACAGCTGTGGGATCATCATGTACAGTACTTCCGAATATCGGGCTGCTCTGGGAATACAGTCTAGGGTAATAGTGTGGGCCGAGTCTTGCAGCGCTTCTCGTACCGAGGATGCGATTTTCCCGGGGCAGGGTAGGATTGAGCAGTGGCTGCTAAATGGGCCTGACCACTTGCAAGGGTAAGCGAGGGTCGGTTGGTGGTTTCGACCATTTTGCCAGGAGGTGTATGATAGTGGTCTTTTTGTGGTGATGCGATAGAGAAGAGGTTGGATTGTTTGAACCTGAGACGTACCGTAATAGGGTGAAGGTGTGATAATATGCTTGGTTGCAAAATTAAGCAGCTGCGTATTTTTCTGACTAAGTCCCGCTTGGTCGGGGGTGGGGACCGACAGAGACCAACATCTGATGGGCGGCTGAAAAACCATTTATGTCCAACAAGATGAACCCCGCGCAGTAAGCCTAGCGATCCGCGGAATCTTACGGGGAATGCGGCCATTGAAGGCCTGGCAACACGCGGTAATCAGGGTCATGGTAAAAACAGCTGGTTGCCGTAGGCTATAAGTAGGGCTGCATGGTGTTAATAAGGAGAGAAGGATTTTAAGGGAGAAAGAATTGCTACGGTAGCGGGAGATCAGGTGGGAAGGCGAAGTTCACGGAGCGTAAATTTGACACGCCACGGCACAGCAGCAAATCTGGGCTGGCGGGATGAAATAGCGTTAGATCACAGTCCGGACTTCTATCTTGCCTGCCGGTATTAACGGCAGAGTATGATACTAGTTACACAAAGTTCGCGCGGTTTGATAGGGTGGGTTGTGCCGCCACAAGGCACCAATATCGCGACTATAGTTACCCCACTTTCCATCAGCTCGCTCGATTTCCATCAACAAAGCTCGGTAGCTCAACAATTCGCCCAACGAGAAAATGTCACGCTCTCACACCGATCATGCTACCAACTCCCACAATAACACCGTCTACTCACATAACACCGGTTCTTTCAACTACACCCATTCCTTCAATAACGACATTGTGTTGAACGTGGGCAACATTAATGTGACAGACGAGAGGTCGGAGATCCTGGCATGGTTATCCCCAATCGAGCCCCGGATCCGGCATCAAAACATCAGAACCCGCAGAGCCGACAAGGTGGGGGAATGGCTGTTGGAAACTGACGAATTTCAAAAGTGGTACGGCGGTGCCAAAGCGGACGGATCCGAGAATGCGGTTTTATTTTGCTGCGGCGATCCGGCGGTTGGCAAGACATATTTCAGGTGAGAGCCAATCCTGGGTGGTGAAGTGCTGAGGGGTGGTGGTGCTGAAGAGCGGGTGATGCTAGTTCACTGGTGGTCGACAACTTATGTGATAGGTCCAAAGAACAAAATATGGCCGTTGCATGTTTCTACGTTGATTTCGCCGCGCGGGAGGAGCAGTCTCCGACAAACGTGCTCGGTTCACTACTAAAACAACTTGTAGCTGGATTGGAAAGGGTCCCGGACGGGATAGGTCAGACGTTTAAAGATCACAAAAAAATGATTGGTGGAAGGGGGCTGCGGGTGGTGGAAGTTGTGAAGATGCTGCAGATGGTCACATCTTTGCAGCCGACATTTATATGTGTTGATGCTGTGGACGAAAGCGCGGAAACGCATCGAGCTGAGGTTCTAGAGTCGTTAAAACTAGTGCTCGAAACGTCCCCGAAAACGCGAATATTCCTGACCGGAAGACAGCACATCCGTGACGAGATTATGAGGTATCTTGCAGGGAACGTGGCAACTTTATCCATAAGACCCAGCAATGACGATATCGTGGGATATATCCGGATGAGGTTGGGTAAGGATTTATATCGACACGCGGTGGATAGTGGTCTAGAGTCCGAGATAATCCAAAGTATTACCGAGAGTATCCCGGAAACGTAAGTGGGCAGCATGATGGAAAAACACGTTTCACACGTCCCACTAATCAGCGCATCTAGATTTCTACTGATTTCCCTCACCATGGATGCTATTCTTGGGGAAACTACATCCTATGGTAGGCGACAAAAGCTCGGGGCAGTGACGGACGGCTTAGATTTGAAGAAGGTTTATAATGAGACTCTGGAACGAATAAAGGAGCAGGGCGGGGAGAAAACAAGGCTTGGGATGGCGGCCCTGATGTGGATCTCCCATTCGGAGCGGTTATTACAACTTGATGAGCTTTTACACGCCCTAGCAGTTGAGACAGGATCTACGGATCCCAACCCCAAGAGGATTCCTTCGGTGGAGACATTGTTAAGCTCCTGCTTAGGGCTTGTCATTGTCGATAGGGAGGCTTCGACCGTTCGCTTGATCCATTTCACGCTCCAGGAATACCTTCACACCCGCCCCGACCTCTTTGGCGCAGCTCACTCGATAATGGCCGAGACCTGTCTAACATACCTCAACTTTTGCACTATTAGGGAGATTTCGCCAACCCGATCTGCTTTCCCTCCGTCAACTATCTTCCTCAAATATTCATCCTTATACTGGGGGGCCCACGCCAGGAGGGATGCTACAAGACCCGTGGTATCACTCGCGCTCAAGCTTTTCAGTCAAATTGAAAGCCATATATCTACCAAGCTACTTTTGGCGGATATCATATCGAGGACCGGTCGATATAATGGCGATATTCCCCTCAACGGTCACCTGATCGGATTCACGGGACTGCATTGCTCATCAGTTTTCGGTATTGTTGAAATTGCAGCTGCTCTCATGGACCAACCAAATTCCGAGGCCAATAAAAGAGATTTTCTGGGCATTACACCGCTCATATGGGCTGCCATATGTGGGCAAGAGGAGGTAGTGAAGCTGCTATTAGAAAAGGAGACGGTCGTTCCCGACAAACCGGATAATTACTTTCGTCGAACACCGCTCGCATGGGCTGCTGGGAAGGGACATGAAGGAGTTGTGAAGCTACTCCTTAGCCGGGCATCTTCTAATCCCGATGGGACAGACGGTTGGTGGGGTGAGGCGTCGCGGGTGATGAACATGGCCCTACGAAGGAGATTTGTGAACGCCAACAGGCCAGACAAATACGGTCAAATGCCAATCTCGTTGGCTGCTGAAGAGGGGCATGAAGGGGTGGTGAAGCTTCTGTTGGGGGGGAAGGATGTCAAACACGACGTGGCAGACGGGTACGGCCGTACGCCTCTCTTCTGGGCTTGTAGTAAAGGGCGTGAGGGGGTAGTAAGACTGTTACAGGAACGGGGAGAAGTCAAAATCGAGAGGCCAGACAAAAATGGTCAAACCCTGCTCTTTTCAGCCATCGAAAGCGGGTATGAGGGAGTGGTTGGGCTGCTGTTGGGAAGGAAAGATGTCAGCCCCAACATACCCAATAAAGCCGGTCAGAGGCCACTCTCGTTGGCTTCCAGAATGGGGCATGATGGAGTAGTGAAGCTACTGCTGGGACTGGAAGACGTTAACCCCAATATGCTGGACAACGATGGCCGAACACCGCTCTCTTGGGCTGCTGAGAATGGGCGTGATGGAGTTGTGAAGCTATTGTTGGGGCGGCAAGACGTTAACCCCAATATCCCAGACAACAGTGGCTGGACACCGCTCTCCTATGCTGCCAGCCAGAGACATGATGAAGTAGTGAAGCTACTGCTGGGACTGGAAGACGTTAACCCCAATATCCCAGACAACAATGGCTGGACACCGCTCTTCTGGGCTGTCTGGAAGGGACATGGTGAAGGAGTGAAGCTACTCCTAGGGCGGCAAGACGTTAACCCCAATATCCCAGACAACGATGGCTGGACACCGCTCTCGTGGGCTGCCAGGGAGGGGCATGATGGAGTAGTGAAGCTACTGCTAGGGCGGCAAGACGTTAACCCCAATATCCCAGACAACAGTGGCTTGACACCGCTCTCGTGGGCTGCCCGTTATGGGCAAGAGAAAGTAGTGAAACAACTGTTGGCCAGTAAAGATGTCAACCCCAACGCGACTAGCCAACACGGTTTGACGCCACTCCCATCGGCTTCCGAGTGGGGACAGCAGGGAGTGGTGAAGCTACTGCAAGCTTACCTATTGGCAAACCTCAACACGGTTTAACCCCAACAATACAAAATCTTCCCTATTGTCCTCGGGAGCCGGTGTTCGTCGCCTCCTCCGCATCCCCATCTACATGCCTAAATACCCTGCCGGCCACTTCTTTTTCCTTCAGATAACATTCACCTGCGTCCCTGCGGTATACGGTATCCCCGTGGACATCCCTGTCTTCCCTTCCCTTCCCTTCCCTCCCCTATCTTTCTCCCTCTTTCTCTCTGGTTCTCGCTTAAAACTCTCGATGGAAGTCGTCACCGCCGGTGATCCATGTTGGGAACTTAGCATACACATTCCTATCTTTAAATTTATGAGTAATACTAAACGGTGTAGTGATCGTTTATGACTTCATCCTACTGTTTAGTATACGGGTGAGGATGTTCTATTCTTATCTAATAGCGGTGACGCTGGTTTTCCATCTGTTTTTATTTACGTTTACTTTTTCCGGGTGTCGATTTTGTGTTTAGATTTGGGAAGATGGTGTTTAC
Organism: Tuber magnatum; assembly: GCA_003182015.1. Lineage (NCBI taxonomy): Eukaryota > Fungi > Ascomycota > Pezizomycetes > Pezizales > Tuberaceae > Tuber > Tuber magnatum. Next base: position 1,050,919 of record PYWC01000018.1, on the reverse strand, counting down.
TGCTCATAGATTGCGGCTTTGTCAGTTTTCCACTGTTCCTAAACTATACTCCGCTCTTGCACGCGATCCATGCACAGTACTGTAACCTGCTTCGTGTGTTCCTTTATCCTGCCCACGGTCCTTGAAGAAGTGGCAGCACAAGCAAAACCTTGTGATGCTTACCTTGATTGAATGGATAGAGTTTAAGGTGCCATGGCTGAACATCTTATGAAGCACTCAATTCATGCCTAGATACGGGAAAGTCAACCACAAAACCAGAGCGTTATACGGGGTCCCCATAATTAACCGACTCAATTTGAGTTACTACTTACCACTCCCACCCCCCCTTACCCTCTTCATCTGCCGGGCCATCCATTCATCTGGTTCAACAATTACACACATACTAGTACTCTATACATCTGGCGATCCATGGTTGCATCTCAGAAGACTGGAGTTCTGGGACTAGATATACCCCCGCTCACCACTAGGATCAGGTGGGGGACTAACAACGATCGCAAATGCATCGGCAGTTGCCGGAAAGACCTGGGCCTGGATAGACATTTGATTAGACTAACCCTAACCCTCCCTAACGGAAACCCAGGAAATTAATTGACAAATCAGGTTGTGGACTTAACGGTATACGGTAATTATTCTAGAGGTGGGTTTTGATGGATTTGCCTTTATTCGTGGTGTGTCACCCCCAAATTGAATATACGTGACTGTCTTTTTATCGACTAACTAATGGCAGCTTGCCGCTACTAGTTCGTGGCCATCAACCGCTTTCAGCGACCAAGATATATTAGCACCCGGGAGTACAATGAAACCGAGTGGTGCATAAGGGCAGTTTTTGGCAAAGGGGAAAGGGGTATAGTTAGACTTTTTTCAAGGGCTCAGAGGCATTGGTATTTTCTAAGTGAGTATAAGAACGAGGTTTGGTTGCCATTGCTAGAGAAGGTGGGTGGGCAGGCTCTTGGTGTAGTGCGATCAAGGTGGGCTCAACTAGACAAGATTTTGCTCCGCTCCTATTCCTGGTATGATGATAGCGGGTGACAGTTGACTGATGCAGTGAGTATTGAGGTGGTTGAAGACTTGACTTAGGGTGCTACAAGTGATGATTAGACGTGATATTCTGGATATGGACAGGCTCCGGGAGTAATAACTCGTTCCTAGTTGGTTTTGTGGGAAATGCTGGGGCGGAGCGATCCGGAATTATCTCCCGATATGCTTACTCTGTTCCTAATGGGAGGGAGGCAAATGGAAAGCGGTGTCCTTAATCAGACGGGGCCCCGCGCCCGATAACGTCATCCGGATATCAATTGTCTTAGGAAACCGGGGAGTTCTCCAGGTAGATAACTCCCTGGAATGATGGTTTGATATAGTCGACATCCGAATAGATGGTACTCTTCGAACACTGTTTCGGGGACGCAAGTGCCATGTGGATTTCATATAAGCTAAAACCGATCTCCCCATGTCTTAGTTCTTAACCGAAAAGGCTAAACTTTATGGAGTCGGCCCGATCGGGAATGGATGTGCAGCCTCTCTCGCCGGATCGCGATTGACGGTGCAAGCTAGGGAATGCGCAGGAAAGGGTACGGGAGCAGGGTCAGGACCCATTGGGAGCTCCCCCACCCGTGGGAGCAAAATCGAAGTCATGCTGCCGTCCAAGACAGGAATGAAGGTCGGCCCCGGCGGGGGCGGGGTCGCAAGTGGAGCCGGGGATAGAGTGGGGGGGGGGGTGGCGAGGAGAATACTAATGCGCTCGGTTAGGATGATACGGTGGAGGATGCTGCCCGCAAAGTGGTAGGTTATGGTGATGACGTTGACGACGAGTGCGGATGGGAAGATCAATTCCTCCTTATCTAAAAAATATTGGGACCGTTGTGTTGCTTCGCGGCATCGAGGGTCCTTGCCGGCTTGTAAGGTGGGCATTCTGCTTTATTTGGCTTAGCTACTTCTATTTGCTCTACTTTATTCTTTTTAGCTCACTCCAGCTCTTGGTTACGATCCGATTGAGAGGTCCTGTTGCGGTATGTGGGATCGGTTTAGCCTGCTTGTTACTAAGTCGATAGGAGAAAAATTTGTTCCTGATAATGCGTGCGTTGTAGCATAACTTTATTCCGAAAGCCTTCATCCGGGGCACAATCCGCGTGTATGGTACGGTAGAGTATTTAAGCAACCCGTTAAACTTCCGAGTGCGTCTCATCAACTACCACTTGTGACCCTGGAAGCTAAATAAACTTAGCTAAGGTAGGGGGAGGTACGAGCGGTGACCGATAAACTCTACACGGCGGGCCCGAGTGTCCACGGTCAGCCTACCAATACCATGGGAGAAAGAAAACAGGGGCACATGGAACTTCCTAACTGTATAATATCCTGTCTCTTTCTTTTTTGTTAGATCAGGGTTTTCTGCTTTGGGTGCATGATAACTTGAAGTAAACACTTTCCGGGGTACAAACAACTGATTCTGGGGGTACCTCAGGACAAATTAGAAGCCCAAGGCGAACGGGGCCGGAGAGATTATTTCAAAAACAAGTACAGTACTAGTAATACCCAGGCGGGTAGCAGTCAAAGGTAATTTGTGCCCCAAATGAAACTTTCCCGCATCAGCCCAATCTCAGGCTACTGAAGCCGGCTTTCAATAGACACCCCGCGCTGCCAGTGCGGTGCTCGCGTATTCGGCATTGGTGCTCGTCCCCATATTCGGCGGGTCTTGCGATTGACGACTCCGACAGCAGACTTAAGAGTAGAATGGTGCCGATGCCAGCATGTTTTTGTGGGTTGGACCCAGGTCTAACATTCCTAGATCGGAAGGCGAGATGCATGGTCTGCAAGGTGGTGGGGGTGGAGCGTGACTTCCCCGCCCCCTCAGCAGTCGCCACCACGGACAAAGGTCACGGTAAGGTAGGGATTCTGTTTGTCTCTTGAATGTGCCCCCGCCCCATACATCCACAAATCGCGATATTCCAGTCTTTCCTCAAGTAAACAATGCAAGTTCTATCCAAAATGTTCAGCACCCCCCCCCGGGTTCAACTGTCCATCTGTGGGGATCGGCTGCAATCTAGAGCTTGGTGACCCTACTGGTAGTGCGGGTGGGGGATGGTGTCGGGGAGGAAGAGGAACCTTTGATCACAACCGGGAACAGCCGTAACACTTGGTATTAGGCTGGTGTAAGGTGAACGTCCTAAACACCCTATACAGTATATTTTCTACATGGATGGGGGGGGTTGGAGATTTTGGAATTTCTATCTAATCTGAAGTCAACTAAATTCTGAACAACTTTCTACCACAGCAGAACGTTCCGCGCTTTTTTAGTAATTCTTTGTTTGGAAAAATGCAGGTTCGATAGCGTGGGCACCCGTAGCAGTCCCATGGGAATGAGAGAAGTGTGAGGATGAAGAGAGGTGGAAATAGAATAGCATACAAAAAGCTTGGCGAAACTTGGGGAGTGTACAGTACCGGTATTGCATGTATCCCGTGTAGCATACGAGTGTAGAAAGCCGAGAGTGGAGGAAGGTACGGAGGAGGTCCCGGATTCGTCGGAAATCGAAGAGGGCGGTGATTCCCAGTGATCCAGGCCGCTGCTCCAAGATGGGGTACGAGTGTTCAAAATTACGTTATCCTATTCCTGTACGGTAGTGTGACTGTNTTTATAGATTTTCTTGGTATGAGTCAGGGTTCATGTAACCATAGAAGGGTATAAATAGGGATGTATTTTTCCTTTCAGTTAGAAGAGCACACAAGGTTGGATTAATCTATGAGTCTTAAAGATATATCTTGTTCACTATGTCTACTCCACAATCACAAGTGCAAGTGACTCAGATGCAAATATTCTCACGTTATGAGCCCAGGTTTGTGAGATCTTCCACAAACCTGAACATCATATACAGCAAGGCTATAAGTGCACTCCTAAGTGAGCATATACTGTTGATCTTCCACTCCAACACGTACTTCAACAAAACTGAACCCTTCCACAAAATAGGTGATCGGAAATGATAGTAAGCGGATCTGTACAACAATAAAGCTATATCTTGAATGATACCGAAACTGTCCTCAAGCCATCTGTAACCAACTACCCAAAACTACAAGGACAAGAGAACTACCAGACTTGTGTGCAGGCCTGGCTGGTCATCTTCAAAGTCCTCGGACTATCAGAAGTAGTACTTGGAACTGAAAAGGAGCCTGAAATCCCTACGATTGGAGCATCTGATGATGCTACAAAAGTTACTACATGGAAGAAAAAGGACACTAAAGTTAGATTCTAGCTCTACCAAGCAGTAAACTCCATCTACCATGCCGACATCTCTACCAAAAGTTCAGCAGCGGAAGTCTGGCAAGTGTTCAAAGACTGATTCAACAAAGAAACTCCTGCTATCAACATGATACTACTTAAAGCCATCTGGAAAATCAAACATGTCTCCACCCAATCCATTTTCAACCATGTGTTAGGCGGTAGCCGACTCTAAGGACAAGCGAGTCTGGACTAAGGCCTGATACGTGACGAAGTGATTTCTAGGAAGGCTCACTTAATGTGTCAACAGGAAGCGTAAAAGTGTATCGTAGAAAGAATATATTGATAAGATCTCTTCTCCGTCACTGATAATTGGTAAAGCGTGGGAGGTACCTTGATATTTATATTCCGCATCTGAGTGTTCGCGGCCTATCTATTCCTCCCACTTTTCCTCTCCGCGAACTTCGTAGACCCTGAAAACCTTTGCCCCGCTTGACTCTGATTTCCTCAAACAGCGGGGAGGGTGTCCTACCCCTCTCCTCACAGCATTGGTGCTAATCATAGCCACTTGAACTCCTTCACCGTGGCAAGCGGTTACTGGTTGTTTCTCCGCATACGGAGTGATCAGCTCTAGCAACAGACTTATCAATGGAGGTAGATTTCCCATCTGTTTACATCAACCCACAGGAAGCATGTTCCTATCTTATCACGCCAATTGCAGTTAGGCCTCGTTGCGCTCAGGGTTGATCTCTTCACGCGGTAGGTCCTCATCTGACTCTACCTTGCCATGTCTTTGTGGTGTGGGTGAACGATCGTCTCTTGAGCGTCGTTCCCTCATCAGGATTTTCCTCCGCATTCCTCCAACAATGGACCTGAAATTCGGTCTTGCTGCCCTCATGGCAGCCGGGGACTCCTATCGGAGTAGCCGACCTCCCCCCGGTTGGCATCCATCCGTTGGCGCAGCTGAGGGATCTTTGCATGCATTTATCTCCACAACCAACTGACCGATTTAGTTCGTTCGACCTTGTCAGGATAGCCGAGAGTCCTCTCTTGAAGACTCAGTGAAAACCCTTCAGTCGGCAACCTTCAGTGGTGGCGTAAATGAGGGTTTTGTGCCGATGTCGTATTGGTAGAAATTCACTCATTCTCCAAATACTCCGGCGGACCCTGGGATCGAACACGTGACCTTTTGCCAATAATCACGTGACATGCCCATTTCACTATGCCAGTTCGTCTTATGTGTAACATGAGCTGCCCTCTCTAAGAGTTCGGCCCAAATCTCTAAAACTCTATTTTTCTCATAGTGTACAAATTAAATTGCTTTCTGGACTCGGCAAGATAGTGTGAAAAACCTGTGCGCGTTTACTTGGCCACGCCTAGGAAAACCTTTCCTTGTCATCCTTCCTCTATATCCACAGCATCTCTGGGTTCTCTCTGTGGAACCCTTCTACCAGCTCCGCCGTATGCCCGAAATGCTCTGCTGGCTCTGAGGTGTTTTCATCCTCCAAGCACCCCTGCCACTTCACAAAGTACCTAAGTTCATGGATCCTCCTAATGCCTCCGAGAACCCTGCGAGTGTACGAAATGACCTCGCTTTTGACTATCTTTTCAACCTCCCGTTCCAAGTCACCATCTATCTCCTCTAGCGCTCTGGGAGGTTGTTCCCGAGCCAGTCGAACAGACGTTCGATCAGGCTCTAACAATAACACATGGAAGACGGGGTGTATCTTCCAGCGTTCTGAGATTTCCAACTTGAAGGCTCGGTTGCCGCGCGGCTCCAGGATTTTGAAGGGCCTATATGGTTTTGGGCTAAGCTTTTTCGAGGGTCGTTTGGTACGAATGTTCTTGGCGTTAAGCATCACCAAGTCACTTGTCTGAAAGTTCAGTTGTGGCCTTGCTTTCTTGTCATGGTACGGTCCCATTGCTTCTCTGGCTGCCTTCAAGGTGGCCATCGCCTGTCCATGTATTTCCTTCATCCAGTGAGCATATGTGGTGTCTCCTGCATTTCGAGCTTCTTGCTCCTTCGTCCACTCTGTCTGTGGGTGGTATCCATAGTTCGCGTAGAATGGAGTCAGTCCATGTGCACTTGTAACGGAGTTATTGTAGGCATGCTCCGCTAACTGGAGCAGTTGGTGCCAGTCATCCTGATTGTAGTTGACGAAGCTTTAGAGATAGCCTTCCAGCACTTGGTTGGTTCTCTCTGTTTGTCCGTCTGTTTGAGGATGGTATGTCCTTGACCTCTTTCGCTTAATGCCTAAGAGTTTGCAGAGGGATTCCCAAAATTCCCCCACAAACTTCGCATCCATATCCGAGATGATTTCCGTGGGTAGCCCACGTAGTTTCCACACTTCCCGGAGGAACACCTGGGCTACATCCTTTGCTGTTGCCTTTTCCCTAAGCTCTATGAAGTGGGCCATCTTGGTGAAGCGGTCAACTACTACCATGATCTGAGTGTTCTCTTCTGACTTTGGTAATTGCGTTATGAAGTCGGTAGAGATAGAGGTCTAAGCTGCATAGGGTATTTCCAAAGGCTGTAGAAACCCATACTTTGCGTGCCGTGCTGCTTTATTATATTGACACTCATGACATGACCGTACGTAGTCATTTACCCATTCCACGAGACCATTCCAGTAGAAGTCCCCAGTTATGATTTCCACTGTCTTTTCCTGTCCGAAATGCCTAGCGAGCTTGGAGTTGTGGCTGCTCTGAGCAATCACCATTTGCAGGGTCCCGTTCTTCGGAATGAACAGCCGTCCCTTGTAATACAGGAGGCTTCCCGCCAAGGACCAGTGCGTCGGCATATCTTTTCCCTCATCTCGGACTCTTTCCAACTCCTTTCTCCTCACCTTCCAGTCCTGGTCCACCTCTCCCTTCTCCTCCACATGTCTCAGGAATTGGGCGTCAAATGTCTGTGCCGCTGCCTTGATAACCACTGCATTGGTTAGCATGGTTTCTTCCGTCGTCAGGGCCTTGTGTCGTCCCTGATCGCACTCATTGAAGTGTTGGTTTAGCCTGCTTTCTTCCCTTAGTTGACTGGTTTTGGTCTGGGTTTCGACCATACTGGTTCCCATGCTTGTGAATCCATCCTGGCCCCTCTCGGTGTTGTCCAGCTCCATCACATCGTGGAGCTCCCTATCGTGAATATTTTCTATTATGAGTAGTGCAACTCGTTCGCTCTTCCCTGCATGGTAGTCCTGGTCCTTCAGATTGAACAGTAATAACTTCACCTCACCTCAGTAGTCCCGGTCAATGACTCCTGCCCCCACCATGATCCCATGGCGGACGGCAATGCCGCTCCTTGGAGCTACTCAGCCGTAGGTTCCCTCTGGTAACGCTAAGGCTATTCCGGTGGCTACCGTCACTTGGCTGCGAGCAGGCACCACTGCTTCTTCCAGCGAGTAGATATCATGTCCTGCCGCTTCACCTGAGCCTCTTGTCCGAATCCGAGCTTCTGGGTATAACCGCATGGCTCGGGCGTATTCAGGTTCGGGTGTCCTCTGACTTTGACCAGGTTCCTCTTCTCGTCCTACTCCTATAACCACAACCTGGTAAAAATATGCGAGGTTCAAAATTGGGAGCTTCTCGCTTTGCGCAGCTCCCCCCTCGGGACGGTACTCCGGCCGTCTGCTTAGTGCATCCAGTTTCCCGCCACTCGACCCTGGTCTGTACATGATTTTGAAGTTGAAATCTGCCAACTTCTGTGCCCACCTTATCTGCCTGGCACTCTAGGCCTTGGTTGTGAGGAAGTATTGCAGATTCTGATGATTGGTAAAGACCGTGATGGGTTAGCTAGTTCCTGCGAGGTAGTGACACCATTCCTTGAATGCCTCAACTATCGCGAGCAACTCTTTATCGTGAACATCGTAGTTGCGTTCCGCTTAGTAGAGCTTTCGGGAGTGAAATCCTATCCGGTGCAGCCTTTTTTCAATGTATTCTGATAGGATGCACCCTAGCGCGAAATCGCTGGTGTCCGTTTCCACTACCGTGTTTCGGTCTAGGTGGAAATGTGCCAGAATAGGCACCATCATGAACTGTTTCTTCAGGAATTCGAAAGCCTCCTCCGGCTCCTTTCCCCAGTCAAATCCCTTGCGGTCGCTTTTCAACAACTCGGTTATGGGTTTACAAGTTCCTGAGAAATTCTTGATAAATCTGCGGTAGAAATATGCAAATCCCATAAAGATTTGTATGTCCTTTACGGACTCAGGTCTCTTCCATTCCCTTATCGCTTTGACCTTTCGATCACTCATGGTGATCCCATCTGTCTTTATTATGTATCCTAGAAACTCCACCGTTTTGGTGTGGAATACTGATTTAGTGATAGACACTGCTAAGCGGTATTTCTGTAACTTGGTTAATACCTCCTTTACCAACTTGATGTGGTCCTCCTCAGTCTTGGAGTAAATTAGCACACCGTCTGTGTATACGACTACTCCCAAGTCTAGGAATCTCCTCAGGACCACATGCATCATATCTTGGAAAGTGGTGGGCGCATTTACTAGCCTAAACGGCATCACCCAATATTCGTAATGACCGTACAGAGTGCGGAAGACTGTCTTCCACTGGTCCCCCTTTTTTATGCGTATCAGGTGGTACCCATCCTTTAGGTCCAACTTGGTAAAGATACGTGACCCGACTACTCGGTCTCTGAGTTCACTCATGAGCAGCAGGGGGTACTTGTTGGCGATGGTAACCTTGTTCAGCCCGTGGTAGTCTACACATAGTCTCAGCCGTCCATCAGGTTTTGGCACAAATAGTATTGGTGCACCTGCGGGTGACTGGCTCGGGGTTATTTTTCCCTCGCGCAGCATTTTGTCCAGGTATTGTCGCAATGCCCGTAGGTCTTTTGCGGATACGAGGTATATTGGCCCCCACAGGGGCCTCTCGCCTTTAACTACCTTGATCTCATGATCGAAGGTATTGTGATTTGGGAGCTGTTCCGCTGCCTGAGGCAGGAAGAGATTGGCATACTCCTGGTAGGGTTTTGGCACAGTCTCCGTCACTACTGCCTCGGGGTCTTCTGGGCCTGTGATTCAGCCCACGTATCTGGCTGGAGGGTCCGAGGCTACTGCCTCGTCCCACTCAATGCAGATTTCTTCATCTTCGGGTTCCAGGTGTTCCTTACACTACTCCACCTGGAACTCCCACCTGCTTGCATCCTCAATGAATGATAGGGGATGTTGGCGATGCCACCAACCAAAAGGTATTATCAAGTCATGGATCCCCTGGCTCCTGACTTCACAGGTAATTTCCTAACAATGTCGGTTAGCCCCAATTTCTAGTATGATCGGGGTCGTATAGCACCTTCCTACATTTTGGGACTTTGCACTGTCAAACCCAGTTATACTAATGGGTGTATCTCGCCATATCATTGCTAGCCCCAGTTTTTGGACTAGTGCATCTCGTATGCCAAAGATCTGCGAGCCCGAGTCTAATAACATGCGAATTGGTACTCGCTCTCCTTGTATTCTTAGGTGGGCTGTGCCCTGTGGGCACTCGTAATGTGTAGGTGTTGGGACCTGAGTCTTCTGTCGCTTTGGCTCCCCTGTAGGGTTACCCTGTCTTCGCTTACTGGACATTTTCGGGGAATTCAGTAATATTGGGTGTTTGTTATTGTGCCCACACAATTTTGGCCATTCAGGCCTCCTCAGACAAACTCGGTCCCTTCGGTGTGCGGCTTTTTTCTTATCTTCTTTCCCCTCAATGTCAATATTTAATTATACCAGTCTATGCCACCAGTGGATAGATGAGGGACTGACCTTTCTAATCCAGCCTTAGGTGTTTGATTCCTGCCATTGCGTACGATTTAAGGCGAGCACACTGTCCTTTCTCTCGCCTAGCAACCTGCAGCCTAGCCACTCGCCCTCGCCTGTGGTGCCATCCTGGGACTGGGGAAGCGCCTTCAGGTGGTCCTGCGCTATCGTGACTCATTTCCCGTGTATAACCTTTGGAGGAAATAGTTAGGGGGCCCTGAGTTGCCCTCCGTAACAGTCCCCTTTCCATACGTGTCGGGTTTGAACCCTCTCTACCCAGGGAGGAGCATACAGTCTTGCCGTCCCATGTCCAGGTCGGGGGTCATTCTCGCTTTCATCCCCCTGAGATGGGTTAACTTTCTCCGTTTTACGCGGTTCTTTATACCTTTTACACTTCTGTCCCTGCCCACGCTCAGAACTCAGTCAGTGCGGTTTGTTGACATTCTTGACTAAGCCGTTGCCCTGGCTCGGAACGTAGGTCGTGGCTTTTATACAGGGCTCTCGGTTGTCCGATCTATCCCCCTTCTTGATCCGACAACTCCCAAAGTCTAGGTGCTGGTGGCACATGGGTTTGGGTCACCGCTGGCCTTGGGGCCATGTTCCGAACCTCCATGTTTCCAGGCCTAAACGTCACTGCTTTCCACTGTCCTATTATTGTGACAACGGCTCCCTTCCTACAAGCTTCCCACTCGTGGCTGGTGAGTCCGCACTGGGTGCAGCTTTTATTTTCCTGGTATTGGTCGACCAAGTTTTGGGGTATTCCCTTCTGAGCTTTCTTCCAGTCGGTATGCTCTACTCCTGGGGTCTTGGTCAATTTGTTGGTTTGGGCGAACCTTGTTGACTTGAAGTTCCCAGGTACCGTCTTCCTCTGGAACTTGCTAGGTCACTCTTCGTTCTTTCCTCGCTTTGGCTCCTTTTCTCTGTCCACCCGGTGTCATTTCAGTGGCCAGGAAGAAACCGACGAGCTGGACGCATTGTCTCGTCGTTGCCGTTTGCTGTCGCGAAAAGACTCCTCCTGGTTTCCGACTGCTTGAAGGTGCTCTAGCCATTCGGCGTCGGTGTCGTATCACTTATGAGACAACCGTCTCAGCATTGCCTCCAGTAGTCGGTCCTTGACTATCCTCCTCCCTGCTATTCCTTGAAGCTTGGCTTTGATGTTCCAGTTCTCCATCTGCAGAAGGTACGTGTCGATGTCCTTCTCATACTTGATCTTGCCCATCTGTGCCCAAGCCTTCCGGTCCTTATTGATCGGTGAGAAGCGTATGATGATCTCGTACCAAAACCGTTCCCACATCAGTAATTCAGGACGAGTGGCATACCCCTCGAGCACTTCCATGCTCTTCCTACACCAATTGCTGCAGGGTATCACATCGGCACCCTTCGTCCTTCCCAAGGCGTAGATAATCCTATCTTTATCGTCCATCCAGAGCATGGGATTTCGGCTAAAGTAGTCCTGGCACACATGCAGCCAGGTCTTAATATCCTGGTAGGACTTTCCTTCGTATACAAATGGAGGGTCGGCGGGCTTCTTCTGATGCAAAGCAGTTTGTCGGGCCAACTCCTTGGCCAACTGCAACTTCATCTGATGATCCTCCTCTTCCTTAGCCATCCGCGGCCATCCTAGAGGTATTGCCCTGGGACGGCAGCTTGGTCCTTCCCCTCCGTTATCTGACCTGTCGTCCCCAGGGTCTGGGTTGCCTTGTAACCGGTACAGGTTACCATTGTTTTATGTTTGGTTTCACAGTATCGTTTGATACTTGTAGTATTTCGTGAGCTATCGGTTGATACACACATTGTTTTATGTTTGGTTTCACAGTATCGTTTGATACTTGTAGTGTTTCGTGTGCTATCGGTTGATACACACATTGTTTATGTTTTGTTTCACAGTATCATTTGATACGTGTATTGTTTCGTGTGCTATCGGTTGATACACACAATGTTTTGCAATATCGCTCATACTGGAGATAAGCGATATGCTGTATTTAAAGACCGCTGATTCCCGCGATGGAAACAGCAGACTTCGACAGACAGTATTCTTAAATATACTTGGTTGAACGGTTACTTCTTTGATCTCCTATTACACCCCGTTCGAAGCCTCCTTTAGCAAGCAGCGCTCGCTTCGTGTTGATCACGAAGCCATCTGCTCCTATCGTACCGCTACGTGACTAGGGCCTGGCCCGAACACGTTACATTTTTTTAACCTCAGCAAGTGGTTAAGAAACCTGCAGGGACCTGGTCTGATCAACCTACGAAAAGTCCAATAAGCAAAGCTAGCATCGGGGAGCGGCAGAACCACGAGAAGTTCGGCTCCGCCAAAACGACACGATTGAGTCATTAGAGACTCGAAGTGGGAAGCAGGTCCCACGAGAAGGCCTTACCAAGAAAAGGCAACCTAAGAAACGGATAGGGCCAAAGAGCGATTTTGCGATCGACGAAGCGGAACGACAACTTGCGCGAGACTTGGCCAAGCAGACCTTCAGTGAGTCAACTGACGAATTAGTGAAGGCAGCAACCACCCTTCCTGGGCTATTTCCCACCAGCCCCAGTAAAGGAAAGGGACCGGCGCAACCACCGAAGAAAGACAGCATACCTATCGGGAGACCTAAGAAGGAAGAGGACGAAGAAGAAGGATCAGATCACTCGGTAGCAAGGCAGCCACCGGACGATAACCCAAGCGAAGATCCAGATAGCTCCTCAGACAACAGCTCGGATAACGAAGAATCTGAACACGATATGTCTGAAGGTGAATCCGCCGGGCCACCAGGACCTAAAGTCAAACTCCCACTGCCACCGACGTTCTCGGGTGAAAAGGACGACCTAAAACCTGAAGTATTTGACCGGTGGGTCATAACCACTTCACAATACCTTACCCTACATGGAGTGGACAAAACCACGGAAGGAAGCGGAGCGTACTTTGGAAGTTTCTGCACCGGAAAGGCAGAGGAGGCATACCACCAAGCGATGAACCACTATCAGAGTGGGGAAAAAATCCGAGGAACAACCCTGATAAAGTACTTAAGAGACAGATTCCAATCCTCACGGAACACGGAGGAACTATACAAAAGGTTCAAGGATATCCAGCAAGTACGAAATGGCAAAACAGAAAGAATAACGCTGGTCGCAACGGATCTCTTAATGTATCATGGACGATTGCCTACCGGAACAGTGTCTCAGTATACGCTGAAACAAAGATTGTATGAAGCAATGCATCCCAGACTACGTCAGGAGGTAGAACCCATGGAGGAGGATGATGATTCCTTTGACAAGATAGTAAAGCGGGCCGAACGGAAGGATGCTATCCTGTATGAAACAGGAGTTTACCGAACCCATGTGCCACAGCAAAGGCATAGCAAAGGATCATCATCGCGGGAAGCATCATCGCGGGACAATACGAAGAAGGATAAACCATACCGCAAGGACAAGAAAGACAAGAAACAGAAACGACGCGAGGAAGGCACGTGTTACGAATGCGGGAAAAAGGGGCACTACGCAAAGGATTGCTATTCGAAAAAAGGAAAAGGAAAGGCCGCTAAGCGAGAGACAAGCACGAATCACATGGAAGCAACTGAATACGACGAAGTGGAAATTAACTCGGTTGAAATGGAAAGCCTACGAACACAACCGACGCTGGCAATCAAACCCCGTGACGCTCTGGAAGGAACAATTCACATAGAAGGCCACCCAGCAAAGGTACTATTTGACACGGGAACGATCGGCTGCGACATAATTAGCGCCACCTTTATCTCCACCCATGGAATCCCAACGGAACCACTGCCCCAACCAACAACAGTCAACATGGCTATGAAAGGATCCCGCTCCTCAAGCCACAAAAAATGTGGACTGACCGTAGGAATCGGAAAAAAGAAATGGACAAATCAGCAGATGTTGGTAGGGAACTTGGCGAAATACGATGCCCTGATTGGAATGCCCTTCCTGAAAAGACATAATGCTCTGATCAGGTGTGGGGACACAGCAGTGGAATTCCCAGATGACAGGTTACGAGTGCTATGCAAACCAACAAGCGGGGAAATCCGAGCCGCTGTGTCAGACGCCACCTCAAAAACATTGTTGGAAGAATACAGGGATGTATTCCCGGACAAGGTCCCTGAAACGCTACCCCCAGTGCGTAAGATTAACCACCACATTCGACTAAAGGATCCAACCGACCTACGAAACCAACCAACATACTCGATCCCAGAAGCCTACAAGGAAAAACTCATGAACTGGATAAACGAGAAATTATGAAGTGGAGTAATTGTACGACAGGAAGTTCCCGGAGCGGCACCCATGTTTGTACAACCCAAATCAGACGGAAGGATCCGCCCCCTAGTGGATTTGAAAGTAAGGAATGATAACACGGTCATGGATAGTCCTTCAATTCCAAACCAACAGCAGATCCTTAACAGGATAGGACGAGCAAAATTCAGGAGTAAGATCGACCTAAGCGATGCATACTTCCAAACACGCGTGGAGAAGGACAGTGTTAAGTTCAATTCATTCAAAACACCATTCGGAGGCTTTGTGAGCAAAGTCATGCTCCAAGGAGACATGAATGCACCAGCAACATTTATGCGAATAATGGAAGATCTCCTAAGCGAATATTTACATCATTTTGTATGGGTATACATTGATGATATCCTCATATTTTCAGACACATCAGAAGAACACGAGAAACACATACGCCAAGTATGTGAGCGACTCAGGAAGGCAAAATTCTTTGCGAGCAAAAAGAAATCAGTACTATTTGCAGATAAGCTGGAAGTATTAGGACACATAGTGGACAACGAGGGAATCCATGCTTCCCCTCAGAAAATATCGTCCATTGCAGAATGGGAAACGCCAAAAAACAAGAAGGAATTGCAACGATTCCTAGGAATAGTAAACTATGTGGCCCAATTCCTTCCACACCACGCTACATTGACGGCACCACTAACCGACTTAACGGGAAACGCCGAATTCGTATGGACAACAACCCACCAGACCGCATTCAACATGGTCCGGAAACGGATACTCGACCACCAAGTCATGCGACCAATAGATATACGAGAGAAGGAACCAATTTGGCTAGTTACGGACGCCTCAGATTTAGGAGTTGGAGCATGGGTGGGACAAGGACCCACTTATGAGACGGCACGACCAGCCGCGCTACACAGCAGAAAATTCACCAACGCTCAGATGAATTATGGGACCACCGATAAAGAGGCCTTAGCGATAGTGGAAGCGCTTAATCGGTTCCACAATGTACTGATGGGAAATCCCTTCACGATAGTTATAGACCACCAACCCTTAACACACCTGCGAACGGCCAAAAACCCTAGCAGGAAACAGGTGAGATGGCTAAGTGCCTTGGGAAAATACGACGCAAAGATAGTCTACGCACCAGGAAGCACGAACTATTTAGCTGACGCCCTTTCCCGAATTTATGAGGGAGAACCAGACTTGAATCCACTCTATGTCCATGATCATACGAAGGAATCGGATGACATCTCGGATAACACGGTCTACGAACAAGAATCAAACACAATGGAGCTCACGCAGGAGTACTCCCCTACTTCCCCTCCTTACTCCTATACTGAGTACCCCAACGAGGCCCCTGTACCTCCCGAAAGCCCCTGCTCGATTGTTGCAGGAAACGATTGGGGTGACGCATGTACTCTGCGCAGTACGCCACCAGAAGAACTCCAACATAGCGCCCTTCATTACTCACACTGTTACGTGGATCATTGCCCATATCACCAAACTGAGATCAAATTTACGAACAACCATCCTAGACGACGGGGTAAATCGACCCCTTACCCATCTAGTGATGGACCGAGCCCCCCGAGTACGGAAATCGACCCAAGCCCTCCGGAGTCTCCCGAAATCAATGACTGGGAATGGCAACAAACCACCGGCGAAAGACCAATGAGTGCAGGAGAAGGACCGTCCACCCTTGCCCAGCCAACGCCTAGGTCGTATGCAATTCCGGCACTGCTAAACCCGGAGGCCCCGGTATTCCAGATGACGGAACCAGAACCGATAGAAAACCTTACAACTGAAACAATAGAGGCATTCCGAATGCCAGGACCTGATAGCCCAACACCCATTAGGCGAGCGGAACGGCTGGAAAGCCTTACCAATGAGACAATAGTCTCGGTAATGCCCCCGACAATGACAGAATACCGACGCGGACTTTACGATGTTTTAGAAGACAACGAGGAGGACGACCTACCTGAGACAACCAGAGGAAGCGAAATAGAAGACGAACGCGACACCTTACAGACAGTCAACGAAATGATCGGAACGTTCCGAGCGCACATGGTAGCAGCATACCGAAAGGAACCAATTTGGAAGAAGGTAAATGAAAGTATGGACTCCACCGGAGACTTGTCCTCTTACAAGGTTGCAAACGGAATGCTATACGCAAAAACCAGATACGGAGAAGACTGCCTGTATATCCCGAAAGGTCCTGCATACGGAAACACAACATTAAGGGAATATGTTATTAGCGAAATTCACAACAAGGGCCACCACAGTAGCGAACGAAACTTACGATACGCAACGGAGTACCTATTTTGGCCTGAAATGCGGAAAGACTTTAGAGCGTATATAGCCCAGTGCCACACATGCCAGGTGAATAAGGAACCCACGAAATTGCCAGAAGGAAGGGCTCAAACAATTGCCCTGCCATCAGAAATCTTCGAATCAATAGCCATTGATTTTGCAGGACCATTCCACAACTCATGGGGATACGATACGATTCTGGTTGCGATGGATAGGTTTTCAGGATTCACGTGGCTTATACCTACAACGAAGCAAGTAACAGCAATAGCAACCTGGGAACTGCTACGTAACAAAATATTTACACCCCATGGCTACCCAACATCGCTAGTGAGCGATGCAGACCCAAGGTTCGAATCACATGTGTGGAGACAACAATGCCGATCGTTAGGCATTGAACACATCAAGGCGGCACCAGGCCATCACGAAACCAATGGACAGGTCGAAAGGAAAATCCGAGAATTGAAGACAGCTCTCCGAAATCTAGTCAACGCCAGACAAAATAATTGGTTTGATGCCATACCAGAGACAGCAGCGTACCTGAATGCGGGATGGTCAGAAACTCTCGGCATGTCACCATATAAAGCCATTTTCGGAAAGAATTACCCACTACTACCCCTAGCAAACTTCAAAAATTCCGCAGTACCGGCAGCCGACGAATTACTAAACAGGCACCAAGCGATCCGGAACGCGGCTTTCAATGCGATTAAAATGGCACGGTTTAGAAGTACGAGAACGGCAGCAAAACGACGCAGACACCATACACCGATAGGGAAGGGAAACTTGTTACTAGTATATGGAAGTTTGTTCGCAACAGAATCAGGACGGAGCAAGAAACTGCAACCACGCTGGCGTGGACCATTCAAGATAATCGGATACGATGAGCATACACAAAACTACACGGTCGAGATGGATGGCAGAATGTACAGAAACCGAGAAGCGACATTTCATGCTTCCACCGTGAAAAGATACCGTCCGAACGATGACATTTCTTTTCCTGCAAGGAGCCACGCAAAACCACCCCCAATCGTGGTAAACGAGAAACCGGAATGGGAAGTGGAAACCATACGAGACCACCGAAGACGATATGACCGTGACCAGTTCCTAGTGAAATGGGTAGGGTACCCGGAAACAGAAAATAGCTGGGAACCCCTTGAGGGATTGGAAAACGCGATGGAAGCGGTTAATCGATGGTGGGAAGACAACAAACCAGAGGACGAGCTACCCCCTACGATAAACCATGTGACGGTGGCATGGAGCCCAACCCTACCAGAAATCCAACATCTGCGCCCAGACACAGACCAAGGGATACAGGATGGATTCTGGTCAGCCCACTTCGAAAGCGACTTCGAAAGCAGCGAAGATGAGAATCGGGTAATGGAAGATGAAGCGGCATACCTAGCCCAACTGGCCGAGGCGGAGTACTGGCAATAACAAAAGAAAAGAACACTCCATCCAACAGCCTTACGATGTCAAACTATGAGCAAGTACCTTGGAGACTGCGCCATCAGCTTATGGGACTGTTGGTGAACCGTGATATTATCCCTAGACAACACCTTACCCACCGACTATTCATACACATCTGCAACAAATGCTTAGAAATAACAACAGAATCGACGGGACGAATGTGGGGAGAATCAGTGTCAGATATTTTTCGCTTCGGTAGCGGGTGCTACCTGAGCACAGAAAAATGTGATGGTTGCATGGAGACGGAAGAAACCGAAATTAAGCACCAAACCCCTTCCTATGAAGACCTAAGCGAGGCCAACACCTAAGCGAGGTCACCACCGAACATAAATACCACCCACCAGCCCCTGAACCATCGAAGAAAACAAACCACCCTACCTGCCCTCGAAACCTTTAACCCTTACAAAAGTCTTCACATTACAAAATTACCCTTACGCAAGAAAGAAAAACCAAAATGTCGACCTACGCAGAAGTCAGCATCAGGGGACGAGAGCTCATTTTGGGGTACCTACTTTACCGCGAAATCATTCCAGAATACGCATACTGGAAGATTTTCTACATCGATCACTGCGCGGATTGCGGACGGATCGATGTCGAGACGGAGGAATGGCAGGACCGGATAGTCCGGAACTTGGTGGACCTGCCACATTACTGGGAGTCTGGTTGCTTTGTGCGCGAAGCGCCATGCGGGGAGTGCTTGGAGAGATGGTTGGAAGGTGCGGAGTACTTGTTGCAGGACGATTTGAGATTGCTGCACGATAGCGATGACGATGAGGATGGATCCTATCCGGAGAATAGCGGGACTACCGGCCGTTAGGAGCGCATTGGGATTTCCTTAGATTGTTTTGTTTTGGTGAAATTGTTATTTTATTTTGGGAGTGTAACCGGTACGGGTTACTAGGGTTTTATGTTTGGTTTCACAGTATCGTTTGATACTTGTATTGTTTCGTGTGCTATCGGTTGATACACACAATGTTTTGCAATATCGCTCATACTGGAGATAAGCGATATGCTGTATTTAAAGACCGCTGATTCCCGCGATGGAAACAGCAGACTTCAACTGACAGTATTCTTTAATATACTTGGTTGAACAGTTACTTCTTTGATCACCTATTACACCCCGTTCGAAGCCTCCTTTAGCTAGCAGTGCTCGGTTCGTGTTGATCGGGAAGCTATCTGCTCCTATCGTACCGCTACCTGACTAGTGCCTGGCCCGAACACGTTACATGCCTGCTTCTCTGGCCACATTTGGAGGTGCCGTGGTTCTTTCCTGGCCACTCTGTGTGGTCTCTGGCCGGGTGTCTCGTTCCGCGGGTTCCATTCCCTTGTCTTGTTAGGCGGCCCTGATCATCCTTGCCCGGTTACACCATCATGGGTAGATCCCCCCTGATGCGATTCTAACGCTGTCTGCACCAGGGCTGTCATTTCCCTCGTTGATTGGGCAAACATCTGGGTCATGTTCTGTTGCATGTCCCTAAGCCCGGTTGTTGCCTTTTTATCGAACGTCTGTAGTTTGGTAACAAACTGCAGCTCCTGGGTTCCCTGACGTTACCGTTCCTTATCTAACTCCTTCCAGAGTCTATCCAGGCCTGTATAGAGCTCGTGGTCTGTACTTACCGATTCTTGGATGGTGCGTCCCAGGTCCTGGTGCAGCTGTCCGCTGACCACCGCTTGGTGTTCCAATCGCTCGTGTATGCGAGCGAGTGCCGCTACGATCACCCCTTTAGATCTGATGATCTCGGCCACTACCTCCCCCTCCAGTTTCCTACTCTTATTTTGCCAGAACGCCAATTCCTCTCCAACCAGCTTCTCCCCGTTCAGAAGTCGTTCTCTTACTTGAGCAATGTAACGTGTTCGGGCCTTGCCCTAGTCACGTACCGGTACGATAGGAGCAGATGGCTTGGTGATCAACTCTAAGCGAGCGCTACTTGCCAAAGGAGGCTTCGAACGGGGTGTAATAGGAGATCAAAGAAGTAACCGTTCAACCAAGTATATTAAGAATACTGTCTGTCGAAGTCTGCTGTTTCCATCGCGAGAATCAGCGGTCTTTAAATACAGCATATCGCTTATCTCCAGTATGAGCGATATTGCAAAACATTGTGTGTATCAACCGATAGCACACGAAACAATACAAGTATCAAACGATACTGTGAAACCAAACATAAAACCCTAGTAACCCGTACCGGTTACAAGCAAGGCCTTCTGCCATCTCTTTCCTCTGGTCAAATAGGGTCCCATAGGCGACATTCTGGTCGTTCTGGGTTTGGGTAATGCTGGGGTCGAACTGGCCGATCAGTGTTCCAACGTATGCGGCAAAAGCACCCAAGTCGGTAGCGCCCAAGGAGGTTGTGGTCCCAGAGCATGACCTCTGCCCGCTTCGTCTTCTTGTGATGCTTTGAGTTAGGTCTCGGGGCACTGATGGCCCCGACGGGTTCCTTGGTATGAGTGTGGAACCTAGCCATAGCGGCAGGATGTTATCTCCCGGAGGTGCTGGTGGGAGTGGATAGGGGCTATCTTGGCCCGGTCCCCATGCGGAGATTAGCCGCTGCTGTCTCTCAGAATGCGGCATGTCGGTGTCACCAGAATCTTCTGACCCTTCTTCGATCCTTGGTTGCGACATCTTCCTTCTTCTTTCCATGTGTGTAAGGTGTTTAAGGGCCCACTTGATCCCGTGATCAGTGAACCAGAAGGGAACGTTCTTGTGGTCAAAGACTTCGCTTATGGTGAGATCAAACTCTATCTCATAGATGTGTGGGTTTCGTTGGAGGTAAATTTGAGATATATCCTTGAGGGCTTTTGATAAGCGGCCTTTTAGGCTAATTGAAAGGGTTGGTTGTGAGCCTCAGTAGTATAGAAGATATCACTATAGTGTTAGGCGGTAGCTGACTCTGAGGACAAGCGAGTCGGGACTAAGGCCCGATACGTGATGAAGTGATTTCTAGGAAGGCTCACTTAATGTGTCAACAGGAAGCGCAAAAAGTATATCGTAGAAAGAATGTATTGATTAGATCTCTTCTCCGTCTCTGATGATCGGTAAAGCGTGGGAGGCACCTCGATATTTATATTCCGCGTCTGGGTGTTCGTGGCCTATCTATTCCTTCCACTTTTTGTTCCTACGAACCTCGTAGACCCTGAAAACCTTTGCCCCGCTTGACTCTGATTTCCTCAAACAGCGGGGAGGGTGTCCTACCCCTCTCCTCACAGCATTGGTGCTAATCATAGCCACTTGAACTCCTTCACCGTGGCAAGCGGTTACTGGTTGTTTCTCCGCATACGGAGTGATCAGCTCTAGCAACAGACTTATCAATGGAGGTAGATTTCCCATCTGTTTACATCAACCCACAGGAAGCATGTTCCTATCTTATCTCGCCATTTGCAGTTAGGCCTCGTTGCGCTCAGGGTTGATCTCTTCACGCGGTAGGTCCTCATCTGACTCTACCTTGCCATGTCTTTGGGGTGTGGGTGAACGATCGTCTCTTGAGCGTCTTTCCCTCATCAGGATTTTCCTCCGCATTCCTCCAACAATGGACTTGAAATTCAGTCTTGCTGCCCTCATGGCAGCCGGGGACTCCTATTGGAGTAGCCGACCTCCCCCCGGTTGGCATCCATCCGTTGGCGCAGCTGAGAGATCTTTGCATGCATTTATCTCCACAACCAACTGACAGATTTAGTTCGTTCGACCTTGTCAGGATAGCCGAGAGTCCTCTCTTGAAGACTCAGTGAAAACCCTTCAGTCGGCGACCTTTGGTGGTGGCGTAAATGAGGGTTTTGTGCCAATCTCGTATCGGTAGAAATCCACTCATTCTCCAAATACTCCGGCGGACCCTGGGATCAAACACGTGACCTTTTGCCAATAATCACGTGACATGCCCATTTGACTAGGCCAGTTCGTCTTATGTGTAACACCATACAACAAAGTTCATAGCTGCGTAAAACTACGTTCTCCAAAGGTGTTAATCCGCTCATGATAAAACAACCAGCGAATTCCGAACCGCGATACCAGTATGGACACAAGCAGAAGAAGTCAAGGGTACTGCCTTCATACTATCCATCAACAAATTGCATCCTACTCTATGTGTGTCTTGTCAGCAAGAAAGACAACCAGATACATCGATATTGGGGATTACTTTCTAAGTAGGGCAGCAGAAAAAGGAGAAGGTAAGGAGGAGGAAAAGTTACTATTGGTACCTTACAAGAACAAGAAACAGACACATTGCACATGGTGTACGGCAAGAGGTGGAAAGAGTGATACCCACAATACAAAAAAACGTCAAGGTCTTTCAAGGAAAAAAGACAAGCAGAAGAAGCAGGACAACAAATCAAATACCGTAGCGATTCCTGACCCAAAAGTTGCACTTCTCATAGCGAAAGCCAGGGATCCTCCTATACCAGAGGAAGAGGTTGTCTGCAGTAGGACAACTGGGGAAGTCTCAATGGAATGGTTATATGATTTGGGAGCATTGAACCACATATTAGCCAATCCAGGTGACTTCTAAAGTCTTACACCTTGCTCCAAAAAGATAGTAACAGCAGACGGTAGAATTCATCAGGAAACTGCATCCAGATATGCTTACCTCTACGTGCGCCTGTTGGATGGAACTAAACGTACAGTCATCCTCAAACGAGCACTGTATGTACCTACGTTTCAATACTCATCGGTATCTGAATCCTGCTTGGACAATGTTGTAGTAAAGGTTATGTTAGAAAAAGGAAAAGAGATGTTAGGAAAGGAAAGGAGGATTTCCATGGTTGCGGATAAGGAAAGTGGGTTGTAGTATATTAGGATGAGTAAGGAGAAGTCTTTTGTTTCTGTTTATAAAGAACAGCACAAAGCTCTTAGACATCCTGGTGTAATTAAGGATTGTTACAAGGATACTACCCCTCTCGTTTCTCCGTTAGACTTTCGCTGTACAGTATGCAATAGTAACATAACCAGGCATGTAAAACCAAAGTCACAGGACATCAAAACCAAGTCAGCTTTCGTCAAAGTCCACTTTGATCTTAGTGGTTAAATGTCCACATCTATGTGGGGAAAGAATCTCTACTACATGACGTTTATAGATGATTATACAAGGTATTGTTGGATTTACCTGCTAAAGACAAAAGATGGAGCACAAGTTGCCATAAAACACTTCTGGGAAATCGTGCTTACTCAATTTAGCAAATGAGTCAAGCGATTGCATAGCGACCAAGGAACCGAATACCTTAACCGGAAAGTGTCTGAATTCTTAAACACCGGAGGAGTCATCTACACTACATCACCAGCCTACAATTCTGAATCAAACGGAGTCGCAGAAAGGTTAAACCGTACCCTTATGACAATGATACAATATATGGTACTGTCAGAATAAAAATCATTGTAGGGTGAAGCCTACTCCACAGCAGCTTATCTGTACAATCGTCACTGGCATTCATCAATAAAAACAACATCTTTCTAGCGACTATATAAAACAAAACCCATGATTAGTCATCTTCCTGCCTGGTTTGCTGATGTCATGGCACATATCCTAGCTGAGAAGCGAGGACAGTTTGACCAGACAGCAGAAGAAGGTCACCTAGTTGGCTACACTTCTAGTCCGACAATTTACTGTATTTAGATCCTTAAATGGCATACTATAATCGAAGCGAGGTATGTGAAATTCGGAAGGACAAAAGGGGTATCATTTGAATATCATCAACCAACAATAGAAAGAGAAGAGCAGGAAAAGTCGGATCATTCTAGTGAATTAGAACATACTGATGGGGATGGGACATCTACCCTGGTAAGATTGACAACACTAGTACCACCACTGAGTACCTCTATACCTGACGAATTCCAGGCAACACCACTTCCTTCTCCAGACACCTCCTGCTGAGTACTACCAGAACCTGTCATTCTGCTCATGAATGAGTACAGACCCAGAAAGCACAAGATGAGAAGCAATTTCCAATAGAGAAGTAAATACGGTCTCTAGAATATGAAATAAAAGAAAAGGACCAGGATTGTGAGCTAGAAGGCCTAACCAAGGATGAGATGCAGCTGCTTTAAGAAAGAAGAGAGGAACTTGATAAACAGCTTCAAAATGAAGAAGGGAATCTTCAAAAACATACAGTTGTTGGTCTCATGTATCACATACCAGACCCCAATATGTATAGAGAGGCCCAGGAATCACAGGAGAGAAATGAATGGCAGAATTCCAGGGATGAAGAGATGAAGGTACTGAGAAAATGAGAAGTGGGAGGGGAAGTGGAAAAACCAAGTGGAAAAAAGGTATGATATTAACAGGCCGATGGGTTTATAAGGCTAGAGTTAAGAAGGATGGTACAGTGGTGTCTGGAAAGTCTTCGCACCCCTGTCCGGCAATGGCACTACTGGAATACCCAACCACAAAAAATTCAAAAAAAAAGTAGAGAACTCAATTAAAGAAAAAGGAATAGTATAGCTAGTAGATGGTAGAAAAACATTATTACCATTTTGTATAGCCGCCATCTGCATCCAGTACAGCTTGCATTCTCTCAGGCATCCTGTCTATCCATCCATCCAACTTCCCTTGTGGAATTAAATCCAACTCCTTCTTTGCTGCCTCAAACAATTCAGCAGCACTGTAGGGCCTTCTTTCCAGTCTGGACAATCGCTTGGTAAGGGCTCTTTTGAGTAGTGCCCAGGTGTTCTCAATAGGATTGAGATCTGGTGAGTTGGATGGCCAGGGGAGTTTTTGGTAACCACAGTCTGCCTCCAATTTTCGATTTTCCTCCCCACCATGCCAGGAGGCATTGTCTGCAGCTAGGTAGATGTTGTTGGAAGGCCTATTCAGACCTTCTATAAAAGGGATGAGGTATGGCTGGTGGATTCCAGCTGCATATTGGTAGGAATTGAGGCCAAGTCTGTCTCTTTTGCTGGTTCTTTCCTCCTCCCCCCTCTTCCTTATAAGAATTAACTCAGTTCTGCCAACCTTCATGATTGCAGCATAGACCCCAATACTAGTCCTCCCAGACTTGAAGCTAGGCTTCAAGTTTTTTTCTTTCAGCTCTTCACCAGGTCTAACTCTAACCTTTCTGCTACCTGGATTTGGATAATAAACAATAGTGGCTTCATCCACAAAAACAATCCAATTGCATGCCCCTTTCCAGTTCCTCTTTCTTCTTGCAAACTCCTTTCCCTTCTCCTGCTGTCCTTTTCTCCAAAAAGGCTTTTTTCTGGGTATCAGAAGCTTAAAACCAGCTTCTGAGATGATCTTATCAATAGTGGTCATGCCCAAACCAACATTTGCTTTGTTGGTAGTGTCATGTAGTGCTAAATGAGGCTCAGCATCGATAACAGACTCTACTCTCATTCTTATTATGTTGGTAATCTTGGTTGGTCTTCCACCTCCTTTTGCATCATAGGTGTTTCTACCCCTAGCTGCAGCTCTTTTGACTACATAGCGAACAGTGGACTTGAAATCACCCAAAGACTTAGAAATTTTATTATATCCCATATCTGTATGTTTATACAGGGTATAAATTTCCTTATTCAAGACTTCTCTGGCTCTCGGGATATGTGGGGGGGTCATGGTGGAAATGGTTGTTGTGGTGATAGGGGTTGACCGGTTACACTTCAGGGGTGCAAAGACTTTCTGGATACAACTGTACTACCGAATGTTGAAAAACATGATACTATGCAAAAGGTTTCAACCAAGCCCCAGGCGAAGACTATGAAGAAGTTTATATCTAAGTTGCTCAGATAGAATCCCTAAGACTCCTGTTAGGAGTAGCTGTCAAACGTGGTTATAAGTTCCGACAAATCAACCTTGAAAATACCTTCACATATGGTAACATAGACATGGAGACCTACCTGGAGCTCCTGGAAGGGTATTGCAAATGAGGCAAGGTCTGGAAGCCTAAGAAAGCCATCTACGCACTAAAGAAATCCCCAGGACTATGGTACCAACGACTAACAAAAACCCATGAAACCATGAACCTTGAAGTTACCGACTTCGACCTGTGAATTCTTATAGCAAAAAACCTCCTTTGTTGCATTTACGTTAACGATGTACTAATAGCTGGAAAGCCCTCACTAGTCGATACATGTATTGACAAAATACAATCCAATTTTCAATATACGGACTCTGGACTAGCATCACTACTGTTAGGCATGCAGATTGAAATCTCTAAAGACAATCTCAAGATCTACCAGAAATGGTATATCACTGAGATCCTCAAATGTTTTGACCTAAGCTAAGCCAAACCAGTTACTAATCTTATCGAAGTCCCTAGCACACTTATAGAAGCAAAAGACGGTGATCAACTGCGCTAACAATGATAATACCAGTCCATTATTAGATCACTGATGTACACCACTGTCGCTACAAGACCTGACATTGCACATGCCACTGCTTTTCTCAGCCAATTCTCCTCAAAGCCTACCCCCACACATCTTACCGCTGCAAAAAGGGTACGAAGATATCTAAAAGGAACCAAGACCAAAGGATTATGATACAACTGAGACAACAAGGAACCACTATTGAAGATCTTTAGTGATGCTTCATTCGCCTCTAATCTTGAAGACAGAAAATCATGCACTGGTCTGATTGTTCAAGTTTGCAGAAATACCGTAATATGACGATCAAAGAAAGAAAAAACCGTAGCTACATTTACAACAGAAGCCGAATATGTCGCACTTGCATTCACCACTTGACAAAGTGTCAGCCTAAGTCAAGGAATATTACATATGGAAATTGAGACTGTGCCAATCCTATATTGTGATAATACAGCAGCCATGAGGCTTACCGGAAACACCTGTGTTTCCAACCTAAATAAACATATCGATGTTCAGTATGACTATACTACCAAGCTACAAGAAGCAGGATAGTTAAATGTAATAGCAGTTGGAATGGAGGACAATTTGGCAGATTTATATATAAAGGAATTAGTTAACATGACGTTTGAAGGGTTTTCTAATAGGCTGGAAATGGAACTCTAGGGAAAGTGTTCAAAATCACATTATCCTATTCCTGTATGGTGGTGTGACTGTGTTGGTCATGTGATATAGTCATATGACCTGTTGTTATGCTAGAAGATTCTAGCAGGTTTTATAGATTTCCTTGGTATGAGTCAGTGTTCACATAAACATAGAAGAGTATAAATAGGGGTGTATTTTTCCTTTCAGTTAGAAGAGCACGCAGGCTTGGATTAATCTATGAGTCTTAAAGATATATCTTGTTCACTATGTCTACTCCACTTTCACAAGTGCAAGTGACTCAGATACAAATATTCTCAACAAGCCTATGCAATAGCGCCCGCAATTGAGCGGTGCACCTTATACTAGGCCCTCATCATTTTCCATCAATCCGTCCAAAGGACAGGTCTCGCGCGGGATTCGTAGCGAGAGTGGCCGGAAAAGAGAGCCGCAGTAGATGCGCAGTAGGAGATGAGTCAGAAGGGAAGCGGAGGAGAGGGCCTACAATCACAGTAGATTGTGAGTTCCAGTTGGCTGCCGCGGATGGGTATGACGGAGTAACATAGTAAAGTTATTTGGGGTTGGAGAAGTTTGCGATCCCCAGCAAGGTGTCCGTGCCAAGGTTCCTGCCACTTTGGAAGATGCTAAGCGAACAGGCAGGAAAGCGGCTCTTTCGGGCGCTGCCCAACTTAACATCCTAGCACAAGATTTATTAAAGTGACTAAGCAAAAATCTGACTAATCATGTGATACGGTTTATTGTATTGAATAGTGCCCTGGTGCCTGGTCGTAATTGTCATCGTGCCTTGGCACGGTTGATGGTCGGGGTCCGAGTTTTGCGGATTAAGGATTGTCTCCAAGTAAGTTATGGTGTGAAATTTTTAAAGTGCTCGTCGAATCCGAGAAACCGGGAGAGCCACGTCTGTACTCTCCCTGCTAGTATCAAGTATACCGCTCTTTTGCACCAGGCATGGCCTGTGAACCTCTGTGTCAAGCATCGGCATCTCCGGTTCCTCAGAGAACTGCGAGTCCAAAAGTATAGTCCCCCACACCCGCCCGAGGATGGATCGTCCAAGCAGATCTTTAACTTTATTAGGACTTGTACGGTTGGGGCATGAGTACTACTTCTTATTGGCTTGTGTTTCAATCGAAACTTTCCTGCACCCGGTCAATCTCAGATTACTGAAACTAGCTGTTTTTTGGACCCCCCGCTGCAGCGCTGGCTTGCTCAGCATCGGTGCTCGCTCTCGTACCTGACGGAGTCTTGTCTTTCCGATCGGGGCGATAGGCACGGGGGCGAAATAGTGCTGGTGCCGGTGTGTTCGTGCGACCGCAGTAGGATGCTGGTCATGATGTTTTACATCACGAGGAGGACCACCCAAGCACGCTTGTAAAGCTCCAAGTCCAATGGGAGGATAGGAACGTGACGTTCTCGTAAGTGTTTGTGGTGTTTAACCCTGGTCTGGCAGTCCTGTATAGGAAGGCTAAATGCAGGGTCCGGAAGATAGTGGAGGTGGAGCTTGACTGCACAACATCTTTTCCCCGCGCTCGATAGTCACCACCATAGGCAAAGGACATGGTAAGGTGGGATTTCTGTTTGTGTCTTGCACATCCCCGACCCCTACATACCACAGATTGTGCAATCCCAGTCACCTAGGTGAAGAGCTAAGTAAGCTATAGTATCCGGGAAAACAAAACCCCCGAGAGAGAAAAGTGGCGGACAATTCTTCTTGCAAGAGATCGAAAATCAAGATATAATTGAGGGGTGATAATTGGGCACTATTGGATAAAAGGGCGGTATGGGGGCGGGAGGAGCAAATAAATGACACCTGCAATGAGCTGAAAACCAAAATATCTAGTCTGACACAGAAATGGATTTTCTTTTTGTTCAAAATTACGGTATACTATTCCTGTGCGGTGGTGTGACTGTATCGGTCATGTGATACAGTCACATGACTAGTTGTTATGCTAGAAGATTCTAGCAGGTTATATAGATTTCCTTGGTATGAGTCAGTGTTCGCGTAACCATAGAAGGGTATAAATAGGGGTGTATTTTTCCTTTCAGTTAGAAGAGCATGCAAGCTTGGATTAATCTATGAGTCTTAAAGATATATCTCGTTCACTACATCTACTCCACTATCACAAGTGCAAGTGACTTAGATACAAATATTCTCAGGTTATGAGCCCGGGTTTGTGAGATCTTCCGCAAACCTGAACATCATATACCACAAGGCCATAAGAGCACTCCTAAGCGAGCATATACCGTTAATCCTCCCCTCAAACACCTCCTTCAACAAAAATCAACCTGGCCCGCCAGTACTTTGATGCACTAGACTGGTGGACGTGTCCTTACTGCAACAAAATACACCCTCTTTCCCCTGATTGTCTTCTCGCTTCCTGTTGTGAAAAAGTACTATGACGATCTACGCCGTGACGCAATCAGAAACCTCAGCGAGATAAATAGTTGGCGATTTTGGTCACAAAGAAAGCGACCCCTTCCACAAAACAGATGATCAGAAACGACAGTAATCGGAAACGTACCACGATAAATCAATATGTCGAACGATACCGAAACTGTCTTCAAGCTATCGGTAACTGACTACCTAATACTACAAGGACAAGAGAACTACCAGACTCGGGTGCAAGCCTGGCTGGTTGCCATCGAGGTCCTTGGACTGTTAGAGGTAGTACTTGGAACGGAAAAGAAGCCTGAGATCCCTACGATCAAAGCATCAGAAGTTTCTACGAAAGTAACAACGTGGAAGAAAAAGGACACTAAAGGTAGATTCTACCTCTACCAAGCAGTAAACTCCATTTACCATGCCGACATCTCTGCCAAAAGTTCAGCTGCGGAGGTCTGGCAAGCGTTCAAAGACCGATTTGATAAAGAGACTCCAGCTACCAACATGATGCTACTTGAAGCCATCTGGAAAATCAAACTTGTCTCCACCCAATCCATCTCCGACCATGGTACAAAGTTCGAAACTGCATGGAACCGACTTGCCCAACAACGTTCATCCACTGATGATGAAACAACCAACAAATTCCCAACCATGATGTGAGCATGGACACAAGCAGAAGAGGTCAAGGGCACTGTCTTCATGCTATCCATCAACAAGTTGCACCCTGATCTATGCGATGTCTTGTCAGCAAGAAAGACAACCAGATACGTAGACATTCGGGATTACTCTCTGAGTAGGCCAGCAGAAAAAGGAGAAAGTAAAGAGGAGGAAAAGGTACTGTCAGTACCTTACAAGAACAAGAAACGGATGTATTGCACATGGTGTGCAGCATGAGGTGGGACAAGTGATACCCACAATACCAACAAATGTCGAGGTCTTTCTAGGGAAAAAGCCAAAAAGAAGAAGCGGGACAACAAGCCGAACACCGCAGCTATTACTAACGCTACAGTCACGGGTTCTGATGGCAAAAGCCAAGGAACCTCGTACACCAGAGGAAGAGGTTGTCTGGGGTACGACAACTGGGGAAGTCTCAACAGAATGGTTATGTGATTCTGGGACATCGAACCACATATCACCCAATTCTGGCGACTTCCAAAGTCTTACGCCTTCCTCTGAAAAGATAGTAACAGCAGACGGTAGAATTCACCAGGCAACTGCATCTGGGGATGCTTACCTCCACGTGCATCTGTTGGATGGAACCAAACATACAGTCATCCTTAAACGAGCACTGTATGTACCCACGTTTTGATACTCATTGGTATCTGAATCCCGATTGGACGATGTTGGAGTAAAGGTTATGGTAGAAAAAGGAAGAAGGATATTTGAGAAGGAAAGGAGGATTTTCATGGTTGCGGATAAGAAAAGTGGGTTGTGGTATGTTAGGATGAGTAATGAGAAGTCTTTTGTTTCTGTTTATGAAGAACGGCACAAAGTCCTTGGACATCCAAGTGTGATTAAGGATTGTTACAAGGGCGCCACCCCTGTCGCTCCTCTATCAGACTTTCATTGTACGACATGGAATCGAAACAAAACCACGGATGTAAAACCAAAGTCAAAGGACATTGAAACCAAGTCAGCTTGCAACAAAGTCCATTCCGATCTTAGTGGTCAAATGTTTATATTTATTCTGGGAAAAAATCTCTACTACATGACGTTTATAGATGATTATACCAGGTATTGTTGGATTTACCTACTAAAGACAAAGGACGGAGCAGAAATTGCCATAAAAGACTTCTGCGAAATGGTACTTACTCAATTCAGTAAATGAGTCAAGCGATTGCATAGTGATCCAGCAACCGAATACCTTAACTGGAAAGTGTCTGAATTCTTAAATACAAAAGGAGTCATCTACACCACATCACCAGCCTACAACCTTGAATCAAACGGAGTCACAGAAAGGCTAAATCGGACCCTCACAACAATGGTATGATGTATCATGCTACCTGAACGAAAATCATTGTGGGGAGAGGCCTATTCCACAGCGGCTTACCTCTACAATCGTCGGTGGCATTCATCAATAAGAACAACACCTTTCGAGCAACTATATAAAACAGAACCCACGATTGGTCACCTCCATCCCTGGTTCGCCGCTGTCATGGTACATATCCCAGCTGAGAAGCAAGGAAAGTTTGACCAAACAGCAGAAGAAGGTCACCTGGTTGGCTACACTTCCAGTCCAACAATTTACCGTATTTACATACCTAAACAGCATACTGTAATCGAAGCAAGGAATGTGAAATTTGGAAAGACAAAGCGGGTATCGTTTGAATATCTTCAATGAACAATAGAAAGAGGAGAGCAGGAAAAGTCTGATCAATCCAGAGAATCGGAACATACTGATGAGGACAGGACGTCTACCGCAGTAAGACCAACAACACCAGTACCACCTCCGAATACCTCTATTCCCGAGGAATTCGAATCAACACAAATTCCTTCTCCAGATGCCTCCTCCTCAGAACCTCCAGCACCCTGTCGCTCTACTCATGAATGAACTCAGACACAGAAAGCACGAGACGAAGACCGAGTTCAAATAGAAAAGAAGATACGGTCTTTGCAACGTCAAATAAAAGGAAACGAACGGGATTGTAAGCTGGAAGGCCTAACCGAGGACAAGATGCAGCTTCTCCAAGAAAGAAGAGAGGAACTTGATGAACAGCTTCAGAATGAAGAAGGAAATCTTCAAAAACATGCGGTCGTTGGTCTCATGTATCACATACCAGACCCCAATACGTATAGAGAGGCCATGGAATCGCAGGAGAGGAATGAATGGCAGAAAGCCATGGATGAAGAGATGAAGGTACTAAGAAAGCGAGAAGTAGGCGTGGAAGTGGAAAAACCAAGTGGAAAAAAGGTATTAACAGGAAGATGGGTTTTTAAGACCAAAGTCAAAAAGGATGGCACGATCCAACGTCGGAAAGCACGATACTGCTCAAAAGGTTTCAACCAAGCCCCAGGTGAAGACTATGAAGAGGTTTATGCCCCGGTTGCTCGGTTAGAATCCCTGAGACTGTTGCTGGCAGTAGTTGTCAAACGTGGTTACAAGTTCCGACAAATAGACATCAAGAGCGCCTTCCTATATGGCAACATAGACATGGAAACCTACCTGAAGCTCCCGGAAGGGTATCGCACACCAGGCAAGGTCTGGAAGCTTAAGAAAGCCATCTATGGACTCACGCAATCCCCACGACTATGGTACCAACGACTAACCAAAACCCATGAAACCATGAACCTTAAAGTTACCGGCTTTGACCCACGTATTCTCGTTGCAAAAAACTTCTTTTGTTGCATTTACGTTGACGATATTCTAATAGCCTTAAAATCCTCACTAGTCGATACATGTATTGACAAAATACAATCTCATTTTCAATGTATGGACTCTAGACAAGCATCGCTACTGTTAGGCATGCAGATCGAAATCTCGAATGACAATCTCAAGATCTACCAGGAATGGTATATTACTCAGATCCTCAAACGATTTGACCTAAGCGAAGCCAAACCAGTTGCTACTCCTATCGAAGTCCATACTATACTTATGAAAGCAAAAGACGATGGTCAACTATGTGATCAATGACAATACTATTCCATCATTGGATCGCTGAAGTACACCGCTGTCGCTACAAGACCTGACATCCCATGTGCCACTGCTTTCCTCAGCCAATTCTCCTCTAAGCCTACAACCATACATCTTACCGCCGCTAAAAGGGTACTAAGGTATCTAAAAGGAACCAAGACTAAGGAATTACAATACAACCGAGACAACACGGAGCGGCCATTGAAGATCTTTAGTGATGCTTCATTCTCCTCGAATCTTGAAGACAGAAAGTTGTTTACCAGTCTGATCGTACAAGTTTATGGGTGTACTGTGATAGGGCAATCAAAGAAAGATAAAACCGTAGCAACATCTACAACAGAAGCCGAATACGTTGCACTCACATTCCCGGCTCGACAAAGCGTCTGCCTAAGCCAAGGAATGTCACACATGGGAATTGGGACTGTACTGATCCTATATTGTGACAACACAGCACCCATTAAGTTTACCAAATACGCCGGCGTTTCCGACCGAACGAAACATATTAACGTTCAGTACCATTATACTAGAGAGCTACGGGAAGCAGGGAAGATTGATGTGATAGCAGTTGGAACGGAGGACAATTTGGCGGGTATATATACAAAGGGATTAGTTAAGGTGACCTTGGAAGGGTTTTCTAATAGGCTGGGAATGGAGCCGTAGGGGAAGTGTTCAGAATTACGGTATACTATTCCTGTGCAGTGGTGTGACTGTATTGGTCATGTGATACAGTCACATGACCAGTTGTTATGCTAGAAGATTCTAGCAGGTTATATAGATTTCCTTGGTATGAGTCAGTGTTCGCATAACCATAGAAGGGTATAAATAGGGGTGTATTTTTCCTTTCAGTTAGAAGAGCATGCAAGCTTGGATTAATCTATGAGTCTTAAAGATATATCTTGTTCACTATTTCTACTCCACTATCACAAGTGCAAGTGACTTAGATACAAATATTCTCACTTTTTCTATTACTATCTCTCCACCGAGACACCGGCAATGCTCCCATAAGGAGGCACAAGGTTCGGCATCCCCCTAGATCCCAAATCTCCGTTGATAGGAATCGGCTAGAATCTAGAGCGGGTATATATTGCAGACCATACTGGTAGTGGGGGTGATTGCTGGAAGGGTATCGGAGAAGAGGAACATTCGATCACTAGTCGGAATAGCGGTAACCTTAAACATTAGGCTAGCGTAAGATAATCCTGGACAACCTATAGAGTGCATTTTTTGTTGGCATTCATAAAGAGATTGTAAGTTGTGTTTGGTCGTGGAAGGCACGGGAAGGATGTCGGGAGGTTAAAGTGGTTTTCTGGTGGTTACGGGAGCCTGGCAGTCAGGTTGGGAGTCTGATAGATTGTTCCGATGGTTTAGAGATGATTCTGGGAGTACGCCTTCCCTCCGTTGCCACGGGAGCGTGTGGAGGAACTTAGGCATGTGTGGAATCGCAGAGACGGGAGTAGTGATCCAAGGAGCGATCGTTTTGCTTTGATGATATTTTACCTATACACCTATCATTACCGATTAGTTTAGTTTAATAGAATGAGGTTTGTGCTCGTACCTTACCTACCTTGATCCCCCAGATCCAAGCCCTCTTCTAGCGCTTCCAGTCTACCGCTGCGCAATATCCTAGTTTATCATCCTCCAAAATTTCCTATGTCGACAGGGATAGGAGATTTTGAAATTTCAATCCAATCAGAGGGCTCCTAGAACCCAGAGCAACTGTGTGTAATAGTAGATTGTTCCACCCTTTGTTTCTATTTCTTTGTACGGAAATCTGACACAGTGCCCGCGCGGTCAATCGCATGAGTACTCGAGGTAATCCCATGGGGATGAGAGAAGTGTAAGAGGAGGATGAAGAGAGGTGGAAGGGAAGTGATAGATGAACAAGTCTGATGAAGCATAGAGAGTGCATTACGTACACCCGGTGTAGCGTGCTAGTGCAGCTGGCCAAGAGCGGAGGAACGAGCGTATGCGGCAGGTCCAGGATCCGTCAGAAATTGAAGAGAAGAGTGATGATTCGTGATCTAGCTCCGAAGCTGAAGATCAGGGATGAATGCATACATTTACGTCCACCACCGAGCGGTGTAACTTATACTCGGCTCTCATCCTCCCACCAGTCCGTCCAAATTGCAAACCGAGCGCGAGACTCGCGGCGAAGGTGATTGGAAAAGAGAGCCGCAGCAAATATACAGTAAAAGATGAGTCAGAAGAAAAGGAGAGAGGGGAGCGCCCGCATCACCACGTAATCTCGGAGGAAGTTTTGGAGGTTTAACTTTGGATTCATTGTGGGCATCTTCCTCAGCGCTCTATATAACCACGATTACAACTCACGGTAGGTCTGCTAAGAAGCACGACCCTCATTTGCTCTAATACGGGGTCGTGTTTTCTAAGTCACCAAGCTGTGGTACCGGACCGATCGGGGGGGGCACAGAGGGTCGCTGGCAGATCGCTCGGGCCAAGCGCATCTGAGGGCTAGAAAATGAGGGAACCGTGCAATTGATAAATTCGGTAGCTAATGACAGGCGAGGGAATATATACAGTATATCCCCAAAACGCTAATCTGGAACAACGGTGCGCGCTGTTGCCTGTTTCACCCTTTTTCTGTTTCTTAGTGTCGTATCACAGACTAAAGATTTGATCGGTATTAATTTCACCCCTTGTATACTGTTCGTGTGGAAATCGCGCGAGAAGTGAGGAACATGATTTTGATGTGGAAAGAAGAGCGATCGCCAATGTGTCAACTGGCCGGCGAAACTAGATAGGGATAAAACATCTCTCTACATAGTAAGCACCCGACACAACCCAATGCCATACGACCCAGCAACTTCGAGCTCGTAAGTGGCGAGCGCCCGTTATGTAAGGAAACATTGTATATAATACTTTATGATCTACCTTGTCTAGCGGTGGCACCAATGCCTTTCCCGGAATCCCGGTACCTTGAGGGTTTCCGTAGGCACTCGGAAGTATTGCACAACACAACAATAAAGGAAGGGGGGCATGCATAATGCAAGTAATCCTGTTCCCCGCTCTTCCACATCTCTCCAGATTCCGCCAGAAACAATAATCAAGTATGCATAATCGCACTATAACCACGAAGAATGCTCGCAAGGGCCTACCCATTGATCTCCGTAGCGCTACAGCAAATACCATTGCCGCGGGTCCTGCAATACCGGACAAGGCGATGCGAAAAGTAACAAGTAGCCGCTAGTTACTGGTCGGGCTTTTGGTGTGTGTAAAGCGAAGAATTCTGACGGAGAAATGATTGTCCGTGTTTGTGGAGATGGAGAGTAAAAAATAAGGTTCTTGTAATGGATCGTAAGTGTGAAACGCTTGTTGCGTTATTATAAGTTATTGCAGGGGACAAGATATAGAGTTGATCTTGGGGATCGGATATTATGGTACTGGTACTGGACCGGTACAGCACTCTACTCGAGTACTATACATTGGCGATTGAGTGATTAATAATAAAGTAGCAGTTACAAGAAGTGCGGGTGCATAGACAGAACAGGTTGAACCACAAGGAGCCAGCATCACAACGACCCCGCTTTCGTTCCGCTCGCTCAGTTTCCATCAGCCCAGCCCAGCGACTCAGCAGTTGACCCTCGACAACAATATTACGACCGGCGAGAAAATGTCGTACTCTAATACCAACGACGCTACCAGCTCCCCCGAAAACGCCCACTTCTCACATAACACAAATTCTTTCAACAGCAACTCTTTTCATAACGTGAATAATTTTGGTGTGACGGACGAGAAGTCTGAGATTCTAGCATGGTTATCTCCAATTGAGCCCCGTATCCGACATCAAAACATTGAAACCCGCCGGGTCGGCAACGTCGGGGAGTGGCTGCTGGAAACCGACAAATTTCATAAATGGTGTGGTGGTGCTCAAGCCGGGGGATTGGATAATGCTGTTTTATTTTGCTGCGGCGATCCGGCGGTTGGTAAGACATATTTCAGGTGAGAGCCAATCCTCGGTGGGAAACTAAAGGGCCGTGGTGCTGAAGAGCAGCGATACTAGTTCGCTAGTGGTGGACAACTTGTGCGATAAGTCCAAGGAGGAAAATATAGCTATTGCGTGTTTCTACGTTGATTTCGCCGCGCGGGAGGAGCAGTCCCCGTCGGGCATACTCGGCTCACTACTAAAACAAATAGTCGCCGGATTGGAAAGGATCCCGGACGAGATAAATCGGACCTTTCGAGATCACAAAAAGATGATCGGTAGAAGGGGGCTGCGGGTGCCCGAGATTGTGAAGATGCTACAAACTGTCACAGCTTTACGGCCAACATATATATGTGTTGATGCTCTTGACGAATGTGTAGAAGATCATCGGCCAAAAATTCTAGATTCGTTGAGCCAAATCCTCGAGAAGTCACCAGACACGCGGGTATTCCTAACCGGGAGACGACACATCGAGAACGAGATTGAGAGGCATTTTTCTGCGAAAGTGGCAGTTTTATCCATAAGACCCAGTAATGATGATATCGTGGGATATATCCGCATGAGGTTGAGTACGGGTTCATATCAGCACGCGATGGATAGTGGTTTAGAGGCCGAGATTATCAAAAGCATTACCGAGAATGTCCCCGAAACGTAAGTGGGCAACATGATGGAAAATATATTTCACACTCGCCACTAATCAAAACATCTAGATTTCTATTGATTTCCCTAACGATGGATGCCATACTAGGGGAAACTACGTCCTATCACAGGCGGCAAAAGCTGAGGGTAGTCACGGATGGCTTGGATTTGGAGGATGCATACGGAGCGACTTTGGAACGAATAAAGGAGCAGGGAGGGCAGAAAGCAAGGCTTGGGATGACGGCCCTGATGTGGATCTCCCATTCGGAGCGGTTATTACAACTTGATGAGCTTTTACACGCCCTAGCAGTTGAGACAGGATGTACGGATCTCGACCCCAAGAGGATTCCTTCGGTGGAGATATTGTTAAGCTCCTGCTTAGGGCTCGTCATCGTCGACAGGGAGGCTTCGACCGTTCGCTTGATCCATCTCACGCTCCAGGAATACCTTCACACCTGCCCGGGCATTTTTGGCGCAGCTCACTCAATAATGGCCGAGACCTGTCTAACATACCTCAACTTTCGCACTATTAGGGAGATTTCGCCAACCCGATCTGCTTTCCCTCCGTCAACTATCTTCCTCAAATATTCATCCTTATACTGGGGGACCCACGCCAGGAGGGATGCTACAAGACCCGTGGTATCACTCGCGCTCAAGCTTTTCAGTCAAATAGAGAGTCATATATCTACCAAGCTACTTTTGGCGGATGTCATATGGAGGACCGGCCGATATAACGGCGATATCCCACTCAACGGTCACCTGACCGGATTTACTGGACTGCATTGCTCATCAATCTTCGGTATTGTTGAAATTGCAACTGCTCTCATGGACCAACCAAATTCCGAGGCCAACAAAAGAGATTTTCTGGGAATTACACCGCTCATATGGGCTGCCATATGTGGGCAAGAGGAGGTAGTGAAGCTGCTATTAGAAAAGGAGACGGTCGTTCCCGACAAACCGGATAATTACTTTCGTCGAACGCCGCTCGCATGGGCTGCTGGGAAGGGACATGAAGCAGTTGTGAAGCTACTCCTTAGCCGGGCATCTTCTAATCCCGATGGGACAGACGGTTGGTGGGGTGAGACGTCGCGAGTGATGAACATGGCCCTACGAAGGAGATTTGTGAACGCCAACAGGCCAGACAAATACGGTCAAACGCCAATCTCGTTGGCTGCTGAAGAGGGGCATGAAGGGGTGGTGAAGCTTCTGTTGGGGGGGAAGGATGTCAAACACGACTTGACAGACGGATACGGCCGTACGCCTCTTTTCTGGGCTTGTAGTAAAGGTCGTGAGGAAGTAGTAAAGCTGTTATTGGAACGGGGAGAAGTCAAGATCGATAGGCCGGACAAAAACGGTCAAACCCTACTCTTTTCGGCCATCGAAAGCGGGTATGAGGGAGTGGTTGGGCTGCTGTTGGGAAGGAAAGATGTCAACCCCAACATGCCCAACAAAGCCGGTTGGAAGCCACTCTCGTTGGCTTCCGAGATGGGGCATGATGGAGTAGTTAAGCTACTGCTGGGACTGGAAGACGTTAACCCCAATATGCTGGACAACGATGGCCGAACACCGCTCTCGTGGGCTGCTGAGAATGGGCGTGATGGAGTTGTGAAGCTATTGTTGGGGTGGGAGGACATCAACCCCGATATTCCAGACAACGATGGCCAGACACCGCTCTCGTGCGCTGCCGGGATGGGGTACGATGGAGTAGTGAAGCACCTGTTGGGACGGCAGGACGTCAAACCCAATATTCCAGACAACAATGGCTGGACACCGCTCTTGTGTGCTGCCAGGAAGGGGCATGATGGAGCTGTGAAGCTACTGCTAGCGAGGCAAGACGTCATCCCCGATATGCCAGACAACAAGGGCCAGACGCCGCTCTCGTGCGCTGCCAGGATGGGGCATGATGGAGTAGTGAAGCACCTTTTGGGACGACAGGACGTCAACCCCAATATGCCAGACAACAATGGCTGGACACCGCTCTCATGCGCTGCCAGGATGGGGCATGATGGAGTAGTGAAGCACCTGTTGGGACGGGAAGACGTCAACCCCAATATTCGAAACAAGAATGGCTGGACACCGCTCTCGTGGGCTGCCCGTTATGGGCAAGAGAAAGTAGTGAAGCAACTGTTGGCCAGGAAAGATATCAACCCCAACAGGACTAGAAGATCCGGTTCGACGCCACTCGCCTTGGCTTCCGAGGGGGCACATCAGGGAGTGGTGGAGCTACTGGAAGCCCACCTATTGGCAAACCCCAACACGGTTTAACCCCAACAATACGAAGTCTTCCTTATTATCCTCAGAAACCAGTATTCGCAGCCTCCTCCGCATCCCCATCTACACGCCACGATACCCTTCCGGCCACTTCTCCTCCAGATAACATTCTCCTGCCACCCTGCAGCATACGATATCCGCGTGGACATCACTGTCTTCCCTTCCCTCTCTTTCCCTCCGGCTTTCCTTAAAACTCTCCTTGGAAGTCCTCATCGCCAGCGATCCTTTTTGGGAGCCTGGCGTACACATGCCTGTCTTAGAATTTATGGTTTTACTTAGCGGTATAGTGATCACTTATGATTTCATCATATTACTGTTTGTCGTACGGGTTGGGATGTTCTGTTCTTGTCTGATAATGATGACGGGAGCTCTCAAACTCTGATTTTATTTACTTTTATTTTATTTTTTCGGCCTGTCAATTTTGTGTCTGGATTTAGAGTGTCAATGTGTCATGCTCATACAATGCGACTTTGTCCTTTTTTCACTGTTCCTAAGCTACTTTTCACTCTTGCATGCGATGCATGCACGTAATCTAACCTGCTTTGAATATTCCTTTACCCTGCCTGCGGTTCTTGAAGAAAGGACCAGACAAAGCCTTGTGGCGCTTACGTTGATTGAATGCATGGGGCTCAAAGTGTCAGGGCTGAACATCTTACGAGTACAAGTGTGAAGCGCTCAGTTCACCCCGAGATACGGGAAAGCCAAACACAAAAACGAAACTTTCCTGCATCCGTCCCATTTCAGGCCACCGAAACTAGCCCCCAATTGGCACCCCGCGCTGCCAATATCGTGCTTGCGTAGTCGGCATCGGTGCTCGCCCGGATATTTGGCGGGTCTTGCGATTTACAACTCGGACATCAGAATTAAGAGTGGAATAGTGGCGATGCTAAGGCATTCGAGGGAGAGCAATGGGTGTTTTACCCGACGAGGAGGCCATCCCGGCAGTCTAATCAAGCCCCGAGTTCAAATGCCGGGTAGAATCGTGGGATTCTTGCGTGTTTTTGTGGGTTGAACCCCGGTCTGACATTCCTAAATACCCTTGAGCCCAACTCTCCATCGGTAGGAACTAGCTAGAATTTAGAGCAGGTACATGTTGTGGGCCCTACAGGTAGTGCGGGTGATGATTAAGTCGGCCGGAGATTTGATTACTAGTTGGAACAGCGGTGACACTAGGGATTAGTCTAGTCTAACATGAACCTCCTGAACACCCCATACAGTATAAAAATCCGAACAATTGTCTACGGCAGCAGATCGTTCCGCGCTTTTTTTCTACTTCTTTGTGCTGAAAGCTGCAGGTTCGGTAGCATGGCCAATCGTAGTAGTCCCGTGGGAACGAGAGAAATGAGAAAGGATGTGAGAATATTTGTATCTAAGTCACTTGCACTTGTGATAGTGGAGTAGACCTGGTGAACAAGATATATCTTTAAGACTCATAGATTAATCCAAGCTTGCGTGCTCTTCTAACAGAAAGGAAAAATACACCCCTATTTATACCCTTCTATGGTTACGCGAACACTGACTCATACCAAGGAAATCTATATACCCTGCTAGAATCTTCTAGCATAACAACTGGTCATTTGATTGTGTTACATTACTTACACAGTCACACCACCGTACAGGAATGAGATACCGTATTTTGAACAGGATGAAGAGAGGTGGAAATAGAGTGGCATATAAGAAGTTTGGTGAAGCTTGGAGAGTGCATTGCGTGTACCCCGTGTAGCATAGGAGTGTAGAAGGCCGGGAGTGGAGGAAGGTACGTAGGAGGTCCCGGATTCGTTGGGGGTTAAAGAGAGCAGCAATGCCCCGTGATCCAGCCCGCCGGTCTAACAAGAGGCACGAGCTTACACAATAGCGCTCACCGTAGTGCGGTGCATCTTATACCTGGCCCTCATCTTTCCCTTAATCCGCCCAAAAGACAGACCAACGCAGGATTCGCAGGGAGAGTGATCGGAAGAGAGAGCCGCAGTAGGTACATAGTAGGAGGTGAATCGGGAAGCGGAGGAGAGAGCGTACCAGTACAATGAAAGTAGATGTAAGCTCTACGAGTAATTGGCTGCCGCGGATGGGTACGACGG
Source organism: Tuber magnatum (assembly GCA_003182015.1). NCBI lineage: Eukaryota > Fungi > Ascomycota > Pezizomycetes > Pezizales > Tuberaceae > Tuber > Tuber magnatum. Next base: position 1,009,078 of record PYWC01000018.1, on the reverse strand, counting down.
AGCAGTGAAGTTTCTTGGGGCTGGAGAGGTCGCGATCCCCAGCGGCGTATCCGTGCCAAGGTTCCTGCCAATGCTAAGCGAGCAGGGAGGAAAGCGGCTCTTTCAGCGACTGCCCGACTTTGCACCCCAACACAGAGATTTATTAAAATGACTAAGCAAAACGTTTTCTGATCATGTGATATCACTTATTGTACTCGTATGGGATAGTGCCCTGGTGCCCTATCGCAACTGTAACGGCTGGGGTCCGAGTTTTGCGAATAAAGGATTTTCTACAAGTAAGTTATCCAGTCAAATTTTTAAAGTACTCGTGGAATCAGAAAATCCAGGAGAGCCGTGTTTCGGCACTCTCCCCGCTCGTATCATACCAAGCGTACTGCGCTTTCGCACTAGTTATGGCTTGTGCCCCTCTGTTTCAAGAATTGGTTTCTCTGGTTTCTTGGGGAACTGGGAGTCCGAGGGTACGGTCGAGTATTTTGCTCCCCTACAAGCTCTGAGGCCATTATAATCAACTGTCACTCGTGGCCATTGAAGACATCTGAGCTGGGCTAATGTGCGAGAAGGCACGAGCCGGGACCGGCAAACCCTATATTGTAGGCTCAAGTGTTCACGGTCAGCCCGCCAATACCACGGAAGAAGAAAAAAACATGGTTGCACACAATCACATGATTGCACAAAATCCTGCTCTTTTGTTAAAGGCGTGTTTTGTTTTAGATAACTCGGAAATATGAATGAACACTTTCCGGCGCACAAACCACTCATTCGGGAAGTATCTCATGGAAAATGAAAATCCCAAGGCAACCAAAACGAAAGATAATAATACTCAAACAGGTCATCGTCAAAGCCGATTTGTGTCCTAATCGGAACTTTTCTGCACCCGGCCAATCTCGGGTTACCGAAGCCGGCTGTCAATTTGCACCCCCTCGTTTCAGTGCTCGCTTGCGTACTTGACGGCCTCTTCTGCCCCCAACTAGGGCGATGGGGACGGGGGCGAGGTGGTGCTGGTGCCGGTGTGCTTGTGCGACGGCGGTAGAGTGCCAGTCATGCTTTTTAACCACAGCCTGACATCCCTATCGGTATAACAAGGAGAAATGCGGGGTCCGGAAGATAGTGGAGGTGGAGCTTGACTGCACAACATTTTTTCCCCGCTCACTCGGTAGTCGCTATCATAGGCAAAGGCCATGATAAGGTTTCTGTTTGTGTCTTGCACATTACTCCTATGAGTACAAACTATAAATTGAGCAATGTCCTGTCGCATTAGAGAACGGCTATCGCGGCAAAGCAAAGTTTGGTTTCACCGGCACCCTTTCCTGGCGACCATACCCGCAGACAAATGTTCCAATCTCCACCCGGGTAAACAGTGCAGGTTCTTTCCGGAAACCAAGCATTAGATCTGCCGAGTGCGTTGGGGGGTTAACAATATAGTCATATTTGAGCAACCTCTGGAATAGATCCCAAAGAGCTCAAGACAATATACAGTCGCACCCCGTTGAGCCGGATGGCCAAAGTCCTGGGTAAACCATAGTATCCGGGGCAACAAAGCCCCCGGGAGAGCAAAGTGGCTGACCAAATGTTCTTGTAAAAGATCCAAAATCAAGAGATAATTGAGTGATAATTAGCTACTGTTCTATAAAGGGGGGGATGGGAGCGGGAGCAGCAAATAAATGACACCAGCAATGGATTTTCTTTTTCTATTATGATATTAAGTTTTCATTGAGAGACCTGCGGTGCTCCTATAAGCGGGCAAGGAGTTCGACATCCCCCCGGTTCCAAATCTCCGTTGATAGGAAACAGTTAGAATCTAGAGCGGATATATGTTGCTGACCAAACCGGCAGTGGGGGTGATTGTCGGTAGGGTATTAGAGAAGAAAAGGAACATTTGATCACAAGTCGGAAGAGCAGTAACATTAAATATTAGGCTAGCATAAGATGATCCTGGACACTGTATATAGTATATTTTCTGTTGCAATGCATAAAGAGATAGTAAATTGTGGCTGATCGTGGAAGGTGCGGGAAGGAGGTTAGAAGGTCAAAGTGGTTATCTGGAGGTTACTGGAGTCTGGAAGTTAGCCTGGAAGTCTGATAGATTTGTCTGGTAGTTTGGAGAGGATTCTGGGAGCAAGTATTTCCTTTGTTATCCCGGGGGTGGAGGGCCTTAGGCATGTGTGGAATCGCGGAGACGGGTGTGGTGATCGTTTTACTTTGGCGCTGTTTTACTCATACACCTGTCATTACCGATTAGTTTATTTTTATCAAATGAAGGTCATGCACGCGCCTTTCCTATCGTGATCCCGCCACATCGAAGTGCTATTCTAGCTCTTTCAGTCTACCGCTGCCCAATATCTTGGCTTACCATCCTTTAAAATTTCCTATGTGGACGGGGATAGTAGGTTTTGAGATTTCCATCCAATCCGAGGGCTCCTAAAAACCGGAACAGCTATGTGTGACGGTGGAGTATTTCACCTTTTTTTCTTTTCGATTTCTTTGAACGCAAAACTGACACAGTGCTCGCGGGTTCAATAGCAGGGGCCCTCGTAGTATTGTGATACCTGATTGGGCCCCTGCCGCTATAGTGTTGGATTCTGGCTAGTGGCTGCTGGGATCATGTACGGATTATCATGCTCAGTACGGTGTAGGAAGAGCCTGAGGGATTGTAGTTGGAAAGGAGATTGTTTCCGTAACCGCTTTCGGACTCAGGAACTGCTGCAAGTACCTCCCCGACCAACAAAACACCCAGATAGGGCCTTGCAGAGGCTTGGGTTTCACCGGGGTTTACGTAATCCCGAATGGATCCTCCAGTATTTCAGGCACCCATGCGTGGCCTTTTGAGAAAATAGAGCAGGTTTATGAGGGGATCGGTGGTGAATGGAGATGTTTGGGAGTTAATGGCTGTCCCATAAAAGAATTTAGCCATTGCAGTATCATACATTTCCTATAAACTCCGCAGCTCCGCCCTCCACCGAACCCTAAACCTCCACCGGCTACGAAAACCGAACGTCTTGGCATTCCCGCAAGGTGTCTATATAAACCTACCATTCCCACCTTCTCCTCTTTTTTCCTCAGCTCTCTTTGCCTTTTGGTGAGCCCCCCACAGCTTCTCCCGCTGCCCCGTTCGGGTAATGCTAACTACGGAGCAGGCTTAGATCAAGTGTAGTATCTGTTCTTTTCAGTTTAATCCCTGAAACGGCTTTCCGGAGCCTGTTTTTTTGGTTATTCCTATTTTTGTTTACCCCGGGGGTCTTGCCTCTGGCATGCTATGCTTGACCTCCACTGTGTCGCTGGTATGGCACTGTCTCCGGCTGATGCGAAGAACTGCCTTTATCATTGTATTGATTTCTGGCCTTTGCGCGAGGGGTTAAGGCAATGGTGTATTATGCTCCTGTTTGTGCTGATTTTAAAGGGGCGATTTGTATGGTCCAGGTCATATCATATCGGTCTGTATTGGCGTTGTAGCTCCAATGAATTTCATTGTCGACGCTGCCCACATATGAGGTTGACGTTGCTAACCGAATTTTCACGTGTGTCCTTATATTTGTGGATGTGGATACTGGTGATCTGTTCCCTGGAACCGGGGGACTACGACCTCTAGTAACGCTGGATTAATCACCACACGGCCTCACTCTTGTAGCAATAATCTACATAATTTCCATGATCACCCCCACTCCGCCCAATAACCTAGTTTGCCTTTGCGCGTCTGCCGGGTGTCTAGAATGGTGGGTGGATTATACAGGGAGATAGGGACATTGTAGGGGAAAAAGCATGTATGGGGGTAAACTAGTTTAATCCGCGCTGGAATTCATCCACTTCTATAGAAGGAACTCCCCTGAATTCTCTTCCCACTTGTTCTCCAAGCTCCCGAAAGAGTTCTGCCAATTTCTCCCAACTCATACACCAAGCACCATTTTCCAGCCGTTTATTTCACCGGGATGGATTGTGCTGTAAGGGCTCAGTTCCCGCATCACCAGTGTATTTCCTCCCTGACGTCCCAGTGCGCCATCTCAATGTGCTAACTTTTAATCTTTTACCCTTGCATAATCCCACAATCGTGCAGCCTATCCCCGTGCTCCATTCGCGGCGGAAATAGTAGCTCCTCCTCACCCCAGAGGCCCACCTTTCTACAACATACATAGGAACTCCTACGTGCCGTCTGCTCTGCGGATGATGGAACACCCCCAGCGCTAGGAGTGTTTCTCGAGTATCATACTTAGCTTTCTGTGCCCACCGGAGTGGACAACTGTGTTCTAGCATCTACGGTATATGCATTTCCGCATATCTTGCAACAAGGTTGAGATCGGGGGGCTTCCAGCGTGAATTTCGACCGTCAATTGGATTCTTCCCTTCGGGGTTGCTAGCCGGTCAGGAGGGATGATCTTTTTTTGGGTCATAAGACAACGCGCTGAAGGAGTGTGCGGCGTGATAGAAAGCTGAATGCCAAAGTACCGGTAGTGCATTTCCAAAGGTTTTATTCCGAATCTCCAAAGGAGTCTGAGTATGCAAGGAAATTCGCAAATTGATGACCGAGCATGCTCTAGCGATTGAAATTCATCACAGCGACTTACCGGTTCATCCCCGCCGGGCTGGAGGCGGGGGGACACTGGGAGTAATACCAACGCAAAATCCTTGGTGATGGAGGGAGGAGAAATGGAGATACAGAAGAGACTCATGGAAGGTATTGCACCGTATTTGTGAACTATATTTGTCGAGTAAAGTTTCATACAAGACTGAGGGGATATCTAGATATCTAGGGTAAGATTTTGTGATTCCGCTCTTGTCCGGCTACTGGGTTATTTCAAGGTGGCATCGCTGCTTCAGGTGCGGTATCGGCAGCGAAAAAGGGGTTGTTTGGTTTTGTGCTGCTCCGGGATGGATTGTGAATGGGGTTACGTACTGCATCCTGGCTGGGCTGCCGGAGGTGATTGCACACGCTCGTGCACTGAGGACTGTGTAGCAAGGGGTTTTTGCTGGTAATTGCTAGGATATGGTATGATGTCGTCCACATAATATTAGAATAGTGGCCCAGGGCCTAGCCAGGGGAGTTTTGCTCGATTTGTTGTGATACTTGACTGGGTGCCTGCCGCTATAGTGTCGGGTTCTGGCTGGTTCTTGTTGATATCATGTACGGATTATCATACTCAATGCGGTGTAGGCTGAGTCTGGAGTATCGTAGTTGGAAAGGAGATTGTATCCATAACCGCTCTCGGGTCCAGACACTGTTGTAAGTGCCTCCACGAACAACAGAACCCATAGACAGGGTGTTGCGGTGGCTTGCGTTTCACTGCGGTTGACGCAATCCCGAATGGATCTTCACGTATTTTCAGTAAATTATTTGTGACCTTTTGGGAAAAAGTGTACTGTAGGTTTATGAGGCGATCAATGGTGAAAGGGGCTGCTTGGGAGTTAATTGCCACCTTCATAACATAATCAAATTTAGCCACTATAGTACTAGGTAGTCTCTATGGTATTCGGAATTTGCAGACTCGCAGGGGATAGGAGGGCAATTGAAATCAAGGAGTGATTGGGCAACTGTAGAGCCAAATGTACGGTATATAAATGTGGAAATGCTTATATTTGGAATTCTCTACTCGAGTATCTAAAGTCCGGGGGTTGGATCGCCATTTCACGGTCCCAACTACTTTCTCTCAATCTCTTCCGCACTCCACAAAAGGCTCCACCGTATTTACACACTTGCCTTCGCCTCTCCACCTGCTTCCCGATTCGGCACGTGAAGTTCGTGATGAGTGCACAACTCCTACGCCTGCGGCCCCCCCGACCCTAGCTCGCCAACTAGTGGGTATTCCTGATGACCTCTAGCCGTGCGCCTTACTTTTCGTTTCGAACAGTACTTCCGCAAAGTGGATGCAGGTATACCTTTTTGTCGTGAACCATTGGCGTTCTCCAGCTTGGCACTGAACTCGCCCCGGTTGCCGAGAAATGCTTCCTTATCTCTATCTCATATTCGTTGGCTTGGTTTCTGTGCGCAGCTCTTCTAGGTTAGCACATTCGAGGGGATGACTTCGAGAAGTGTTACCGTCTCACAGGAATGCCGTCGAGCACGCCGCAGGCAACCCCCAGACTGGACGTTATAGTGTAGCAAGAGAAGACTCAAATCTTGTATCAGAAAGAAAGGGATGAATAGCCAAAGAATGGCGAAGGGGGAGGGGGGAGGAGGGGAATTATAATGGTGTCTTGAGATTAAGGTAGACACGTGAAAGAATTCCGCAAGGGGAAAGCTACTTGTATGGGAGTGACAAGGATCCGCAGCTTGGTTTGTTCCGCTGCCCGGGTATCGATTTGGTTGGGCCAGGTTGTGCTTGTCAGGGCGCAGAGCGGTAACCCAGTGAACACATGAATCCGGACACCGGGGAGTGTGAGTGGCCCGCAACGACCGGCGGTAGGGCTAGGATCGCTAAGTGCGAAATACCGAGGAAGAGCACATTTTGGCTTGGCAGAATGCTTAATGGGTGTTCAGGTATGATACTGTAAAATGTTTGCCTGTAGTCTGCCGAAACAATTCCCAACGCTATTTTGTACTCACGGATTGGTTATGGGGGCTTGGCCAGATTCCTGTAGTCCCATGGGCCCGTATTTGTGGCTATGTTGTGGCCCACATGCCTCCGCCTGTTCCTTAATTGCCGGCCGACTCCAACTATGGGGAACCTCAAAACGCGACCCAGACGAATTTCTAAGGGTAGGTACAAGAACGGGACGAATCTCCAGCTCCGGTTAATTTAGGCCGCTTTGATTCAGGCCTTCCGTCTGGTGTGCAATCCGGTTCTGCTGGTTCCACTATTTGCGCCGCTTCTGCTGTTTCTACGGTTCCCGCCGCTTCTATCGTCACCTCAGGCCAAACGACTATCCTCGATGGGAGGAAAGCAAATTCGAATTGGGCACATCATACAACTCCAGTCAACAATAGTTTCCCAAACGCTACTAAATTAATGTATCTAAATCCCCACACATTCGGGGGACAACCTTTTCAATACCAGCCAGTCTCAGATTTTCCTATCCCATAAGCTGTCGAGACATTCAGTCCAGTTTAAAATTTGGAACCCTAACTGCATTTGGTTAAGTGCGGTGATAGTTCTCAACCTCACGGTAACAACACCAATCAAGAACTATTTACTCTCGTGTCCAGCAGTTAAAGCTACAATGCCACCAAAAAGAAAAGCCTTTGCAGAAGTGTCAGGAAATGCAAGTCAATCCACATATATTCCCGAACCTAATACTAGTAGTCCACCCAAACAGCGGTGATGGCAGTCAAAGTCTTATTCCGAAGAAGCAGTCTCCCTACCTGTGATGCCCAAAGAGGGGAGCTTGGCCGGGGGGCTTGGGAGTACTCTCAGTAGTGGGCCTGGAGGGCAGGCATCAGATGGGAAAACGATAGGTGTAAGAAAAAGGGTTGGGGCAGGGACTCTGCCGGGTGTGCCTCAGTTTGAACCATTCTGCTTGACTTATCCCGAACATTCAGCGAAGGTAGAAGAGTTCTGTTTTCTAAAATGAAAAGATTATGCTGTGAATTCTAAAATGTAGGCGCTGGTATAGGTCAATCTACCCGAAAGATGTGGAAATGATCCGTTCTCCTTGTTTTCATTGTTTTTCACCACCGAGACATTTGAAGAACGCACAGTCAATACCAATCTATATGCCTCTTTCAAGCGAGAAATGGTAGTGAATGGGAGAGGCATGTAGCAAGAGACTCGGAAGCCTATTTCCAACCGGCCTGGAATAGGAATAAAACAACGGAGTTGGAGGGAGACAACTGCGGCCGGATTGAAAGTATGGTTTGGTCTAATCATCAAGATAGGACTTCACCGCGAACCGGCTCTCCCTTTGCACTGGAATAAGCGGGCACGAGCAAGCTGGCGCCAGATATCCAAAAAGCCAATCCGAGTCTGTTTCCAACAATCAAATCGGCCAAATCGACCGCGGTTTCCCTCTTCAAGTTATAGGAATACCTAAAAACTGTATGTCACTTACTTGATTCCAGCAAATCAAACGATATTTTCATATCGCAGATCCAAGAACAGAGCTTACGGCCAAGCCCTGGTACCACAAGTTGGAGCCTTTAGCTAGTCAACTGCAAGAGCGCTTTTGGCAGTTTTATGGACCAAGTACCAAGGTAGCGATAGATCAGATGATGATCCGATTTTGTGGTCGGAGTGCACATACTGTTAAAATGAAAAATAAGCCAATCAAGCAAGGGTACAAGGTCTTCGCACTGTGCTCTCGTGGCTATACCTATGCCTTTTTGTGGTACTCCCTAGTGCATGGCACTGCAAATCTTGTTAAATTGGATCATTTAACACCTACTGCTTCCGCGGTCTACCAACTGGCCAAGCTGCTGCCAGCAGAGCACTGTTGGAATCTTGTTCTTGACAACTACTTTACTAGTATCCCACTATTTGAAGAGTTGTGCAAAATAGGCATAGGAGCTGCTGGAACGACACGGGTAGATGCTCGTGGCTTCCCACCTTGCCTGAAAATTGAAAAAGGCTGAGGCAAAAAGGAGCTTACCATGAGGTCACCTTAGTGGCGCTGTTGTAGCTAATACCCGCTGCTTGGGTTGGGAGGATAACAATTCTGTTCTTTTCATGACTAGCTATCATGATATATCTGCTACTGTAAAGCGTCTCCGACGCCGTCCCAAGAAAACCAGCACAAACGGTAGCACCATTCGCCAAATATTTGGTGACAATTCACGCAAACTACTTCCAATACCAGTATTTATCGATAACTGCAATCAGAATATGGGTGGGGTGGACATTGCTGATCAACTACGAAGCTACTACTCTACTCAATTGAGTGCCTGCCGAAATTGGCTTCCTCTTTTTTTTTGGCTACTTGACACTTCCATTGTCAACTCCTACAGGATCAAGAAAAACCTACACCCAAACCAGAAAGCACGGAGCCAGCACTTATTCTTCCGGGAAGACCTAGCTGACAAGTTAATCAAGGTTGGGTTATACGAAGGTGGGTATACAAATAGTTCAAACTCTGAACCAACACCCCCTTCACCTATACGGCCAACTACACCTCCAACACCTCCCACTAACAGTGAAGGACCTACCCCTTATACCGGCCGAAATAGACCTCCACCTCAGCCCATTCTGTTTCCTCCCCCCAGTTCACATTTATATGAACAGTGCCCTACCCGAAGTCGGTGTCCCTTGTGCCGGTTGAAAAATAAAAGAGATAAAGGGATTAAGATAAGGTCAATTAGTTTTGGCTGTCGGGAGTGTAATTACCCCTTGTGTTGGGACTGTTTTGTAGAATTCCATCGTATGGCAGTGTAACGGGGGCACCCCTAGGAAGATGAATCCCAAGGTTGCGACTGCACCGAACAACTTCAAACTTATCGCCAAAAGTCCACACAGATGTAGGAGTAAAGTAAATGAGAAAACTTAATATCTTTAAGCCTGACGCTTCACTCAATTAAGGTCTCGAGAGGATTGATTGTTGGAGTAGGAGAGTTCTCGCATAGACTTTCAGGTAGTTTTATCTTATGCCAGAAACTCGCGCATCAGGTTACTCCAACCATCCGAGGACACCCTTCACTGCTAAGGGTTGTCCGACATGTCTCCTGGCACCCTCTTCGGGCATGCATGTGTCGACACACTCTAGTTGGCGTTCACCATATGTGGTTATCGTTTCTGCAGTGCATTTGCAATATGCCCGCCTGAGTGAAAACTTCTGCGCATCGGTGTCTTGCTAGCAGCTAACCGTCAAGGCACCTTATGCACTAGACTATCTATGACACCCGTCCCATATGCGTTGAGTTCTACTTGACTCCGGAGGCTACCGTGAGCGGTTTATCTATTTACTATTTACGCGTCTCGGGCTTCTGGTGTCTTCCGCAGGGCACGATAGTCCGGGAGTAATCCAATAGGCACTACCCATGACCACTACCTCGGATCTACCTTACCTGTGGTAGGAATCATGCTTTTAGTGTCTCTGCATTTCTCTTTCAGAGCCTATAGCGTTGGGAGCACGTTCGGGCTTGGTAGGTGTAAAACTCTCCCAGTTGCTGCGGCACCACCCAGGACTACCTTCGGGACCCCCATGGTTAACTCCCATTAACCCCGTCAGTTTTAGTCCGTCTAACTCCCAACAACTTGGAGGAGGTACTCCACCTTCCACCCTATGCCCCCTTATATATCCTGCGAAGGGCTTATGGTCGACCGGACGGCAGCGACGTATACGGTGTTGCAAGCATGTCTGCAAAGTTTCCTCTTTGTTAGACTGCACACAACTACCCAATCGTTTGCCCATGACGTCCGGGCCTCAAGGCGGGGCCGGAGGGGTATGATAGGAATAATGTCTCCAATTTACAGCTTCCTCGCAGCTACGTAGCTCACCCAATAGCGTCCCCCGGAACCCCAGATTCCAGTATCATGCATGGCTTTGCGAGACAAACATTCCAGTCAATTTTCCCGAAGTCTTTGAGAGACTTCGTATTGAAAGGTAGGGTAACTCAGGACTTTGGGCAGGGTAACCCAAGCCCCAGGGTAGGGTAACCTTGTCCAGTGGACCAGATAANAAGTTAGCCCTAACCCTGCCAATGGTCTTGTAAGTCCCGAAGTGTCCCACGAGTCATGAGTCATGTTCTGCCTTCATGATTGTCTGCTTCGGTTCCTGACCCTTGGGAACATACCACCGGTTCTTGTACAGGAGTAAGCCCTTTTCCGTTGTGAAATGTCGGTCGACCTCCCTGTCACCGGCAGCTGTTGCCTTCAGGATTCTTAAATACTCCTGATCTTCGGTTATCGCTTCCCGCAGTTGATCCAAAAAGGAAGACGGGAGCCAAAATCCTTGGCACACCTGCAATACTTGTGGTCACAAGATGTCCCATTCCTGGCTCCCAACCCACTGTCTGGGGCGAAAAAAGTCACTGTGGCGGAAAATCACTCCCCTCTTCAGGGCGGTAGTCCCTACGCCGCCACAAGGCATCTGCCTTCTCATTCAACTGTTCTTCTCGGTAAACCACCTTGAAGTTAAATGGTTGCAGGAACACAGCCCAGTGGTGCTGCCTTCGGTTAAGGACCTTGGTACTATGGAAGTACTCCAAATTCTTATGATCCGTATAGATCACGAATTGGTCCGTTACGGAGCATAGGAAATGATCCCATTCCTTGAATGCCGCCATGATGGCCGTCATTTCCTTGTCATGGACATCATAATTAATCTCCGCTGGGTGAAACCTCCTACTATGGTAGGCTACTGGATGCCATCTCTCATCTTCACAGAACTGGGAGAAAATGGCTCCTAATACGAAGTAACTAGCGTCGGTTTCCAGCCAGGTTGGCCGTTCAGGGTCCAAATGGGCTAGGAGAGGTTTGGACGTGAACGCTTGCTTCAAATGGTTGAAGGCCTGCTCACACGCAGGTGTCCATTCCTATCGGACATCCTTCTTTGTCAAGTCAGTCAGAGGTTTCGCTATCTTGCTGAACACTTCTATGAACCGAGGATAGAGGTTGGCAAAGCCCATAAAGCTGTAAGCATCGATAACGCATGTCGGAGGTGCCCAATCCCTCATTGTCTGCACCTTCTCCGACAACATAGATCTCCCCATATTGGAGATCTTGTATTGGAGGAATTCAACCTCCCGTTGGTGGAAACTCGACTTCTTCATGCTTACACATAGTCTAGCTTTCCGCAATTTCTCCATCACACGCCTCACCATCGCGACGTGGTCTTCCATAGTTTCGGAGTAGATCAGGATGCCATCCATGTACGCGATAACTCCTTCATCCATGAGGTCCCGAAAGACCTCATTTATCATGCTTTGGAACGTTGCTGGGGCATTACACAACCCCAACGGCATGACCGCATATTCATACAGTCCATATCTGCACCGGAAGGCCATCTTCCATTCCTCACCTTCTGCCATCCTCAGAAGGTAGTAGCCGTTCTTCAAGCCCAACCTGCTGAACACAACGGCTTTTCCTAACCTATCTCCCAGTTCGTTCATCAACGGTAGAGGATACTTGCTCTTCACCGTGATATTGTTCAGCCCTCGGTAATCTATTACCAGTCTTAATGTACCATCTGGTTTTGCCACGAAGAGCACAGGGGCTGCTGCTGAGGAACTTGATCGCCATAGCTTTCCTGTTCGCAGCATGTTATTGAGATATTCCCGCAGTGCCTTAAGCTCCTTTTCCGATAACGGATAGAAAGGCCCAAACGGAGGTTGAGTTCCGGGTTGCAACTCGATTGTATGGTTATACTTCCAGTGCTCTGGTAACGCCTCAACCTGTTCTTGACTGGAGATATCCCCATAGTCCTTATACTCGGGGAGTAGCTTAACCGTAATGTCGGCACAATCCTCATCGGAGAATTGCACAATTCCCAATAGGTACACATTACTAGGGTCTTCGGCTAGTAACTCTTCATCAGTCATGCACACTAACCGCCCCTGCTCTGCCAGGCAGTTAGCCTTGCAGAAATCTGAGTGCCAGGTTAGTGATCTGGTCTTCCAATCTATGTTGGGGTTATGGTCTCTCAACCAAGACATAGGTAGGTACCCATCCACCTTGGTGTCGGGCATATCTGCGACTTCAATGCTTATCTTATTGTGTTGGTCATCTATTCTTATCTCTAATGACTTGGTATAGTGTAGACCTGACCCAGGAATGTGATTACCGCTAGCGTCGCTTATTAACACGTGTACCTTTTGTCATACACAAGGTACCTGAGTCTGCTTAACCCATCGGCTACTAAGCACCGGCCCAGTAGCTCCACTATCAAGTAGCAGGAGCGCTTCCGCGCTAACCTGTCTAGCTCCTATCTTCCAGTCTAACTTGACCCGCAGGTGGATAGACTTAGTATAACGAGGCAAATTGTCACGCTTCTCCCTCTTCGCTTGTCTTGATGACTTAGTCATCTTGGCTTAGCAATTCCCTTTAGTCTCTTGTCTTTCGACACAAGAGGGGCCACAACGGGTCGGTAAATGTCAAGAGATTGGGATTCGTCTTTTTATCAATAACTAGTGTGTTTACTATCACGCCAGCATGATTTCAGGTACTGAACCCTCCTCAGGTAAACTTGAAAATAGCATCATTTATTTGATCAAGTCCAGCCTGAACCAATTCCGCTTGTACTAAACATAACAAATCTTTCCCCGAGGTGGGTAGAAGTCCACTGTCGGACTGGTTCCAAGTGAAGCAGCCTTGCTTCCCTAATGTCTAGCGTCTCCTCAAGCAGGACCTCACCCAGCCTCAACCGAAATAATGTCCTATGACTTGCCCATCCAGCTAAGAAAATCCTGAAAGAAATACGTATAACTAGAACAATGAAAATAACCAGAAACCCAACAAAGGGGAGATAGCCCAGTCCACCGCCCACAGCCCGCACCATCTACCTGCCCACACCACCTGGGTGTAGTCAGTATCAGGGTCATTTATATGGTAGAAGGGTACTTACCCATCTCCGAAGCCACATCCGTGACTCATGTCCATCTATCCCTCAGGGGTCTATGGCTATAGGTTAATAAGGTTACACCTTAAACAGGATGGGTTCTTACCTATTCTGATCCATCCGTATCAACCTCCATGATCTGAGGTGATGCCTGGCGGACTTCAAGTATCTTTGACGCGGAAGCCGGAGGTGGCGCTTCAATGCACTTCAGCCGCTTGTCTGTCCCTGTGGGCTCGCTTACCGGGGCTGACCGTTTCAACCCCTGAGCCTGTTTGGATGAACTAACAACTGGGGATGTGGTGGTACACTTCCTCTAGAAGTGACCACTTTGTCCATACTTGGTGCACTGGTTGTGCTTTCTCTGATGTTCGGTCAAAGTCGACAGGGTTTCCTTATGCGCTATTGCATACTCAGAAGTTGCCAGCTATACCTGTTTCTCCGCATTGAAATTAGTAGGTTTAGCAGACATCTGGTGTGCTCTGCGCAAACCTTTTTCCTTCTTCTTGAACCTGCCCGATGTCGAGGGTCTATCCTCCTTCTTCTCAGTGGGTTGAGACCACGGGGCTGGATGGATGACGTGGTTACTGAACTGGTTGTTGTCCTCCAGCGTGTGTCCAACCTTCCGCAGAAGATCAAGGTACTCATTCAGGTCGGTCGGATGGGGCTCCTTAAGTGCCCACGCATTCCGAACCTCTTGTGTGATGCCTGTTCGAACCTTGTCTCTTACCTGTACTGGATCTGTATAGCTAAGCTTATTCATATAATCAATTATTTTATTCAGGTACTCATCGATGTGATGGGGTTTCATCACAAGGTCTCGCCACTCAAGAAGGAATCGATCTCGCACGGCCTGGTCTCCGCCGAAACTTCGTTCCTGCCGTTCTTGGAACCCTTTCCATGTCTGTAAGGGGTTGCTGTCTTTAACAGGTACGCCCGTGTGCTTGGTGGCTTACTTGTTAATGTCCCCATGCAACCCCAGATACCATGCCCGGACGGAGTCTTCAAGAAGAGGGATCACCAAGTTTACCTCATCCATGTCGGTTAACTTGCAAGCCGTAAAGTATTCAAATTTGACCTCTACCAAGTTCATGAAGCTCGCGAGTTCTGTAACTTTGCCCTTGAATGGAGGGATACCACTCAGCTTCTCCGGCGTCTTCTGCCGGTGTCTTGGTGTTGGCCTAGAAGCGGAACCAGTACCCCTCAGGGCTCTCGCCAGCCGCTTGGCCCGGCGATCCTGCCGTCGTTTCTTCTTCTTGCTCTAGTCATTCCTTGCGAGCACCAAGGAAGGGGGTCAAATCTGGGAAAGAATCTCCATCGTTATCATCATCTGAGTTGTCATGGTCAGAGTCCCCTGGATCTCCNGAAGCGCGACGGAAACTTCGTCTTCGCTCCTCCATACCATCGGCTGTCCACCACAGCTTCGGTAACGTAACTGGGCTCGTTATCTACAAGTTCCGCCGTAGGGATTTCCTTGACTCTACCTCCTGCCGGATCCTCATGATAGGGTTCGAGAAACATGACATAGAAAACTGGCTGGATACCCCATCTGGTGGGCAGTTGGAGTTTGTAGGCTCGGTTACCCACTCGACATTTGACCACAAAAAGGCCAAACATCCAGTGGTCCAGCTTCTCCATCAGACGCTTGGTGCGGATGTTCTTTCGGTTTAACATCACGCAGTCCGCTTTCTTTGCCCCCTCCGCGGTCACATCCTCGAAGGTAACATAGTCTGGTGATGGCAACCTTTTCTGGTCATGTCATTTCCGTTGCCTTTTTTCTGCTCGGTGAAGCATTTCTCGAATCTCTTCCCAGGTTCCTTCCCATTCCGTGACCAAGAGCTCACTTCTAGGGTGTATTTCTTGAGTATCAGACACGACACCAGACCAGTTTGTCTTTGGGTTAAACCCAGAGTTGATCTCAAATGGTAATAACCTGGTGGATTCTGATGTCGAGGTGTTGTACGCATACTCCGCCAAGGGTAACAGCGAAACCCAATCATCTTGTTGGTTGGAACAGTAACTACACAAGTACTGCTCCAGTGTCTGATTAACCCTCTCGGTCTGCCCATCTGTCTCAGGGTGGAATGCGGTCGAAACATTTAGTTTTACTAGCAACAAGTGCCTTAGACTCATCCAGAACTTGGATGTGAATCGGCTAACTTGATCAGAGATGATGGACTCTGGGAGTCCATGAATGGGCCAAACTTCATTCAGGAATATCAAGGCAAGCTCCTTGATAGGTACCTCAGTGGTCAGGGGTATGAAATGGGCCATTTTCGAGAATCTGTCCATTATGACCGGGATTTTGGTATACCATTCGGACTCTGGCAGTGCTACAATGAAATCCATTGAAATCGCTGTCTACGGCCGCATAGGAACATCAATAGGTTCCAGCAGCCCGAACTTCTTGTGCCTGATGGATTTATTTCTTTGGCACGCATCACATGTCTGTACTTATTCGGTGTTGTGCTCACCCATCTTAGGCCAATAGAAGTTAGCCCTAACCCTGCCAATGGTCTTGTAAGTCCCGAAGTGTCCCACGAGTCATGAGTCATGTTCTGCCTTCATGATTGTCTGCTTCGGTTCCTGACCCTTGGGAACATACCACCGGTTCTTGTACAGGAGTAAGCCCTTTTCCGTTGTGAAATGTCGGTCGACCTCCCTGTCACCGGCAGCTGTTGCCTTCAGGATTCTTAAATACTCCTGATCTTCGGTTATCGCTTCCCGCAGTTGATCCAAAAAGGAAGACGGGAGCCAAAATCCTTGGCACACCTGCAATACTTGTGGTCACAAGATGTCCCATTCCTGGCTCCCAACCCACTGTCTGGGGCGAAAAAAGTCACTGTGGCGGAAAATCACTCCCCTCTTCAGGGCGGTAGTCCCTACGCCGCCACAAGGCATCTGCCTTCTCATTCAACTGTTCTTCTCGGTAAACCACCTTGAAGTTAAATGGTTGCAGGAACACAGCCCAGTGGTGCTGCCTTCGGTTAAGGACCTTGGTACTATGGAAGTACTCCAAATTCTTATGATCCGTATAGATCACGAATTGGTCCGTTACGGAGCATAGGAAATGATCCCATTCCTTGAATGCCGCCATGATGGCCGTCATTTCCTTGTCATGGACATCATAATTAATCTCCGCTGGGTGAAACCTCCTACTATGGTAGGCTACTGGATGCCATCTCTCATCTTCACAGAACTGGGAGAAAATGGCTCCTAATACGAAGTAACTAGCGTCGGTTTCCAGCCAGGTTGGCCGTTCAGGGTCCAAATGGGCTAGGAGAGGTTTGGACGTGAACGCTTGCTTCAAATGGTTGAAGGCCTGCTCACACGCAGGTGTCCATTCCTATCGGACATCCTTCTTTGTCAAGTCAGTCAGAGGTTTCGCTATCTTGCTGAACACTTCTATGAACCGAGGATAGAGGTTGGCAAAGCCCATAAAGCTGTAAGCATCGATAACGCATGTCGGAGGTGCCCAATCCCTCATTGTCTGCACCTTCTCCGACAACATAGATCTCCCCATATTGGAGATCTTGTATTGGAGGAATTCAACCTCCCGTTGGTGGAAACTCGACTTCTTCATGCTTACACATAGTCTAGCTTTCCGCAATTTCTCCATCACACGCCTCACCATCGCGACGTGGTCTTCCATAGTTTCGGAGTAGATCAGGATGCCATCCATGTACGCGATAACTCCTTCATCCATGAGGTCCCGAAAGACCTCATTTATCATGCTTTGGAACGTTGCTGGGGCATTACACAACCCCAACGGCATGACCGCATATTCATACAGTCCATATCTGCACCGGAAGGCCATCTTCCATTCCTCACCTTCTGCCATCCTCAGAAGGTAGTAGCCGTTCTTCAAGCCCAACCTGCTGAACACAACGGCTTTTCCTAACCTATCTCCCAGTTCGTTCATCAACGGTAGAGGATACTTGCTCTTCACCGTGATATTGTTCAGCCCTCGGTAATCTATTACCAGTCTTAATGTACCATCTGGTTTTGCCACGAAGAGCACAGGGGCTGCTGCTGAGGAACTTGATCGCCATAGCTTTCCTGTTCGCAGCATGTTATTGAGATATTCCCGCAGTGCCTTAAGCTCCTTTTCCGATAACGGATAGAAAGGCCCAAACGGAGGTTGAGTTCCGGGTTGCAACTCGATTGTATGGTTATACTTCCAGTGCTCTGGTAACGCCTCAACCTGTTCTTGACTGGAGATATCCCCATAGTCCTTATACTCGGGGAGTAGCTTAACCGTAATGTCGGCACAATCCTCATCGGAGAATTGCACAATTCCCAATAGGTACACATTACTAGGGTCTTCGGCTAGTAACTCTTCATCAGTCATGCACACTAACCGCCCCTGCTCTGCCAGGCAGTTAGCCTTGCAGAAATCTGAGTGCCAGGTTAGTGATCTGGTCTTCCAATCTATGTTGGGGTTATGGTCTCTCAACCAAGACATAGGTAGGTACCCATCCACCTTGGTGTCGGGCATATCTGCGACTTCAAAGCGCATCTCATTGTGGTGGTCAACTATCCTTATCTCTAATGACTTGGTATAGTGTAGACCTGACCCAGGAATGTGATTACCGCTAGCGTCGCTTATTAACACGTGTACCTTTTGTCATACACAAGGTACCTGAGTCTGCTTAACCCATCGGCTACTAAGCACCGGCCCAGTAGCTCCACTATCAAGTAGCAGGAGCGCTTCCGCGCTAACCTGTCTAGCTCCTATCTTCCAGTCTAACTTGACCCGCAGGTGGATAGACTTAGTATAACGAGGCAAATTGTCACGCTTCTCCCTCTTCGCTTGTCTTGATGACTTAGTCATCTTGGCTTAGCAATTCCCTTTAGTCTCTTGTCTTTCGACACAAGAGGGGCCACAACGGGTCGGTAAATGTCAAGAGATTGGGATTCGTCTTTTTATCAATAACTAGTGTGTTTACTATCACGCCAGCATGATTTCAGGTACTGAACCCTCCTCAGGTAAACTTGAAAATAGCATCATTTATTTGATCAAGTCCAGCCTGAACCAATTCCGCTTGTACTAAACATAACAAATCTTTCCCCGAGGTGGGTAGAAGTCCACTGTCGGACTGGTTCCAAGTGAAGCAGCCTTGCTTCCCTAATGTCTAGCGTCTCCTCAAGCAGGACCTCACCCAGCCTCAACCGAAATAATGTCCTATGACTTGCCCATCCAGCTAAGAAAATCCTGAAAGAAATACGTATAACTAGAACAATGAAAATAACCAGAAACCCAACAAAGGGGAGATAGCCCAGTCCACCGCCCACAGCCCGCACCATCTACCTGCCCACACCACCTGGGTGTAGTCAGTATCAGGGTCATTTATATGGTAGAAGGGTACT
>PYWC01000018.1:944771-980669 GCA_003182015.1 Tuber magnatum | reverse complement strand
GCTTGATACTTGTATTGTTTCGTGTGCTATCGGTTGATACACACATTGTTTTATGTTTGGTTTCACGGTATTGCTTGATACTTGTAGTGTTTTGTGTGCTATCGGTTGATACACACATTGTTTTATGTTTGGTTTCACGGTATCGCTTGATACTTGTAGTGTTTTGTGTGCTATCCGTTGATACACACATTGTTGTGCAATATTGCTCATACTGGAGATAAGCGATATGCTGTATTTAAAGACTGCTGATTTCCGCGATGGAAATGGCAGACTTCGACAGACAGTATTCTTAAAATATACTTGGTTGAACGGTTACTTCTTTGATCTCCTATTACACCCCGTTCGAAGCCTCCTTTAGCAAGCGGTGCTCGCTTCGTGTTGATCACAAAGCTATCTCCTCCTATCGTGCCGCTACGTGACTAGGGCCTGGCCCGAACACGTTACAAATAAGGCAGACCGCGTCACAGACAATTAGTATTGCAGCAAAGTGGTTACCGGCCACCACCCAATATGTTTTCCACCCTTGTTTCTAGTTAGAGGAATTGTTAGCATGTGGTATGTAGTACTGGGGTTACCTCACGGATGGACGTTACTGTTGGAGAGCATAAGGAGTATCACGGCTTGGTAGTCATGTATCCACTTAGGTAGCAACGTTCGTAGCTAGGAAATACATCCGGTTCCCATCCTCTCTCTCTACCAGGCACCCATGCTATCAGGTTATGACCCTTTGCCTCTGCGACACTTAACGATCTATGAAATACCTCATTCGGCACCCGTTTATCAACACTGTGGGGTTTTGCTAGACCTTTTTCCCAGATGTGTTTAGTCATTCTTATCTTTGTTTTTGATTTTCTTTTTTTTGTAAGTGGCCATACCAATTGCAGGCTGTCTAAGTCTACATGATGTCGCGGATTCTAGACCTATCGCAAGCGGGGTGTATCACCTTTCCGGTCTTGGGTGACTCGAATTTTGGCCCATGGAGGTAGAGGATGTCTGATCAGCCCAAGGAACTTGCCTTATGGTGGATCATCTCCAGTCATGAGATGGCACTGGACAAAGACAGCACAGAAGTAGCAGACATTTTGCCTTATGCTAAATGGCTGAGGAAATACTTCTGGGTTATGGCGAATATCAGGAATGCAATGGAGCCAGACATATACGTGCAGTATGCCTTGGATGGTTACGACAAGGACCCAAAGGGCCTATGGGATAAATTGGCTGAAGGGTATAGGAAAGCTCTAGGTTTAGAGTTGTACTACTTTTGGCGATCTCTTTTCGACTATACACTCGACGCTTGTGGGATGGCGATACAATATGTTCACCAGGTTGACCATATCATCGAATTTCTATGGGAGGCAGGGGAGGTCATTAAACCTGCAGAGAAAACCTTTCACCTTTTGAACAGCTTGTCACATCCTGGCATGGCTGGTGTGACTATGTAATGGGGGCACCCCTAGGAAGATGGATCCCAAGGTTACGACTGCACCAAACAACTTCAAACTTATTGCCAAAAGTACACATAGATGTAAGAGCAAAGTAAACGGTAAAACTTAATATCATTAAGCCTGACGCTTCACTCAATTGAGGTCTCAAGAGGATTGATTGTTGGAGTAGGAGAGTTCTCACATAGACTTTTTAGGTAGTTTTATCTTATGCCAGAAACTCCGCCATCAGTTTACTGCAACTATTCGAGCACACTCTTCTCGGCTGAGGGTGGTCTGGCATGTCTCCTGGTACACCCTTTGGGCATGCATGTGTTGACACACTCTGGTCGGTGTTCACCGTATGCTGTCATCATTTCTGCGGTGCATTCCCATTTTTCCCGGTAGAGTAAAAACCACTTCGCATCGGTGTCTTGTCAGTGGCTAACACTCAAGACACCTGATGGACTGGACTATCTATGACACCCTTCCCATGTGCATTGATCTCTACATGACCCCAGGAGCTACCGAGAGCGGTTTATGTATCTACTATTTCATGTATTATACCTAGTTATGGGTCATCCTCTAGTAATGGGTCAGTTTTGATCTACATGTAAAAGCATCAAAAATCGCAACTACCAACCCAATATTTCCTCCTAGGACCCAATATTTCATATAATAGAGGCTATCGACCAAGTCCTGGTAACTGTAAAGTATAATGCAAAAGTATCTAAGGATAAACCTTTGGCAGGATATAATGATTATTTATCACTCTGGTACAAATGCTTGTTATTGTAGTTCCAGGTTGGGAAAGTTGGAAGAATTAATATACCGCGATTAGGTTATAGGTCTCAGATTGATGTAGGAAAAATATCAAGTCCAGGCAGCAAGTATTTAAGGCAGGCTATTGTGTTCTATCTTGCATATTTTCCTCTAAGATTTTGGTCTCAGAACAATACTCCTACAGTATATGAAATTTCAACAACTAGCTATCCAAATCCCATCTTTCATGGCTTCCAAGAAAGCTGATAAGGAGAGCATTATTCGAGCTGCTTTGCAGCACAGAATTGACCATCCTGAGCTCGCAGTACACAAGATTGCTACAATCTGTAGTGTTTCCAACACAACTTTGCAAAACCACCTTCAACGCAAGACTACACCTGCCCCGGAGGCTCATAAGCAGCAGCAACTACTTACCAAGGTTGAAGAGAGTGTTATTATTGACAGGATTAAAGATTGTAATAATAGAGGGATACCTCTCTGCCGGAGACATGTTTTAGATATGGCGTACCAGTTGCGGGAAATAAAAGGGAAAACAGGAGAAATTGGGAAGCGTTGGGTTGATCGATTCATTATAAGACATCTAGAGGTTCAATCCAAGGTTGGGAAGACCTTGGATAAGCAGCGATCCCTTGCCACAGATCCAGCAATCTTCAAAGAACACGTTAATCGTGTAACGGGGGCACCCCTAGGAAGATAGATCCCAGGGTTGCGACCGCACCGAACAACTTCAAACTTATTGCCAAAAGTTCACACAGATGTAAGAGTAAAGTAAACGGTAAAACTTAATATCGTTAAGCCTGATGCTTTACTCAATTAAGGTCTCAAGAGGATTGATTGTTGGAGTAGGAGAGTTCTCGCATAGACTTTCAGGTAGTTTTATCTTATGCCTGAAACTCCCCCATCGGTTTACTCCAACCATTTGAGTACACCCTCCTCCGCTAAGGGTGGTCTGACACGTCTCCTGGCACACCCTTTGGGCATGCATGTATCGACACACTCTAGTCGGTGTTCACCTTATGCGGTTATCGTTTCTGTGGTTCATTTCCATTTTGCCTGCCGGATTGAAAACTTCTGCGCATCGGTGTCTTGCCAGTGGCTAACAGTCAAGGCACCTCATGAACTAGACTATCTATGACATTCTTCCCATATGCATTGTTCTCTACTTGACTCTGGAGGCTACCGTGAGCGGTTTATCTATTTACTATTTACCGGTCACAGGGCTTCCGGTGTCTTCTGCAGGGCACGCTACTCCGGGAGTGATCCAATGGGCGCTACCCATGACCACTACCTCGGATCTACCTTACCTGTGGTAGGAATCATGCTTTTAGTGTCTCTGCACTTCCCTTTCAGAGCCTATAGTGTTGGGAGCACGTTCGGGCTTGGTAGATGTAAAACACTACCAGTCGCCCCGGTACCACCCGGGACTACCTTCGGGACCCCCACAGTTAGCACCCGTTAACCCCCTCAGTTTTGGTCCGTTTTACTCTGAACAACTTGGCGGAGGTAGTCCACCTTCCACCCTATGCCCCCTTATATATCCTGTGAACAGCTTATGGTCGACCAGACGGCAGCGACGTATATGGTGTTGCAAGGATGTCTGCAAAGATTCCTCTTTGCTAGACTGCACACAACTACACAACCGTTTGCCCATGACGTCCGGNAACTGGCAGAGGTGTGGGTCTTGGGGCCGCGATGGGAGGTACGGGAGTTGCAACAGAAGGTGTTGCAGGGGAAATGTTTGGAGCCGGGGTCGGATGAGGAGTAGGGTCAGGTGTATCTGGTGCCGTGATACCCTTCGGTTTGGATGTCCTTTTCCTTACTCGACGTCCATCAGTTGGCCCGACCATTGGGCTGCCCGACCTACTACGGGCAATTGAGGGGGGGACCGACAGGGAGCCTGTAGATGCTCTTGAGAAGGAGGAGGTATAACTGTAGCCCTCACCTTTCAGGCTTTCCAACATCCATATACTGATTGGGCTCAAGTATGCCCTCCACTGGTCGTCCTGGGCTCTCATGGCCAACTCCATGCCGAAGTTCTCAGGCTTGGTATGGACGAGCGGGAGTGGAGGCACGCTCTCTAACATTTGGACATCATTCTCAGCATCAATACTATGCACTCCTTCAAAAGCCTTTTCCAAGGGTGCCATCCGAGTCTTCAATGCCTGCTGATCCCTTATCATCCGCAGGTATGCCTCCTACTGCACCTGCACCCATCCTGCCGCTGCCATAGTGATCTGTGTGCGGAACTCCTGCTGCTGCTGGGTGTTCCAGTTCTTCAGTTCCCGCTTCGTGTTCTCAATCGACTTGGCTACTTCTTGGATGATGTAAGGTTCGATGAATTCATGGGAGAACTGGGTAAAGAGAGCTCCATGGGGTGGGAGAGGGAGCATGTTGTGGACTAGGGTAGGGTCTTGGAAAAATGAGATCGCCGCGGCGCGAGGGTCTGTAGTCAGGGGGTCAAGACATTCAGCAGGTAATTGAATGGGGGCGGCCTCCAAGAGCAGCTGGTGGCCGTCCCAGTCGATACCGTGAACATCCGCAAAAACCGAGGCATGAAACCTGTTGGCGGTGTTCTCATTAAAGTCAAGGTCTGAATCCGAGTTGGATTCCATGCTGGTTCGAAGTTCGGTACTAGCCATTGCGCTTTCCACCCTGGGCTACTTGTTCTAGACAAGGTTATCACTGTTCAGGCAAGGTTCATGCCAAAGGTCGGAAACAATTAATCAGGTGAGGAGTTAAGCGAGGAGCTGACTTAAAGATATACTGTAACGGGGGCACCACTAGGAAGATGGATCCCAAGGTTGCGACCGCACCGAACAACTTCAAA
Source organism: Tuber magnatum (assembly GCA_003182015.1). Lineage (NCBI taxonomy): Eukaryota > Fungi > Ascomycota > Pezizomycetes > Pezizales > Tuberaceae > Tuber > Tuber magnatum. The sequence goes on along the minus strand of PYWC01000018.1, from coordinate 975,638 downwards.
CTTATCGCCAAAAGTTCACACAGATGTAAGATTAAAGTAAGCGGTAAAACTTAATATCGTTAAGCCGGACACTTCAGTCAATTAAGGTCTGGAGAGGATTGATTGTTGGAGTAGGAGAGTTCTCGCATAGACTTTCAGNGGACTGGACGGTCGGGAACACTGGTTGCTTTTCGTGGTGGATAACTCACTCCTGGGGGGGGGATGCGGTCCTGGGATTTCGTTGGGTTGAGGCAGACCCTTCGCCTCTTATACTACCTAGGCCACGTAGAGCTTATCACTGCACCAAATCATGGTGTCGTGGCTTCGGGAAGCGCTTGGGTCAAGGCACGCTTGGTTATAACGCAAGCCAAATACCTACCTCAGAAACTTGGATACTTGAACCATGTGCTATGCCATTGGGCTTTCCTCTTTCAAGAGGGTCCTGAAATTTTCGCTCCTTCTCTGCCTTGGAAGGGGAAAACGGGCCTTTTCCAGCAGGTGAGATTTTGGACTTTACAGCACATGGCTCAAGCATTCGAGTTTTTACAGTTGCCAATCATCTTAGAAAAATTGGGGTGAATCAATCTGAGGGCATGTCAGGAACACGAGCACCCGAGCACAGTATCAGTACTGTATATGGGTAGCACACATTTGAGTATGAAATATTGAGTGTCTGTATGATAAGAAATTAAACTAGCTCTTGGCATCTGTACTTGGACTCACACATACTCTATCTGTGTACTCTAGTACTCGTGCTCCCAACATGTGTCACGGAGTGATGTACCACCACTCAGCGAAGGCTACCTCCTGAAGCATCCAATAATGATACCGGTATTCTATAGTCCTGAGGACACAGGGGGCGGGGGCTATAGGCAGGCAATAACAATGCTTATGATTTCCCTTGTGTTTAAAATGTATGATTAGCATGATCTTAATAACTCTGTATGAAAATATAGCATGGTATGAAGTGTAGATTGTAGGAGTATGCTAGGTGAGGAGAAGGTAGTATGAAGGCAGATTGATAGGTATTCTTATCCTTGATTATTCTAAGCAAGGTGAGTGACAATAACTATGTATACAGGTTAGTATCTGTTGCATACAAAGGAAAATATTAGGAGAAAAACAACTTGAAAACTCAATTGGGGAGGCATTTGACCCTGAAAGCCAGCCAAGAAAACCCTAAAAGTATGTATGAATCTAAAGGTGGTATGAGGAAACAATTAGGAAATATTATAGAACAAATGACCAATAAAGGTGCATAGATATGCATAAAATAACTGAGAAATCCCAATTATCACATAAGAAATTATATCTCTAAATTCCCATTGTTATCATGAAATATTAATAAAATATATGTAATCTATCTCTTTAGCTGAAGTAATGTAAATGGTGTACAAGTGATTCCAAAACACGAACAAAGTAAAGAAATATAGAATATTATCATGGAAAAGTATACATATAAAATGAATTCAAGTTTGAACACCTTGCATTCACCCTCCACCAGCCCTAATACTCTCGGAGAACAATATAGGAAATGCACTAGTAATATTATGTACTGGTAATACATCTCAACTCAGAAACAGTTCCACTCTGCAAAGAGTAATAATGTAACTGGTACGGGTACTAGGTTGTTTTATGTTTTATGTTTTATGTTTTATGTTTGGTTTCACGGTATCGCTTGATACTTGTATTGTTTCATGTGCTATCGGTTGATACAAACATTGTTTTATGTTTGGTTTCACAGTACCGCTTGATACTTGTATTGTTTCGTGTGCTATCGGTTGATACACACATTGTTTTATGTTTGGTTTCACGGTATTGCTTGATACTTGTAGTGTTTTGTGTGCTATCGGTTGATACACACNATAGGTCAAGTACTTACTTGCCTGCCGGTTCCTACCAGTTCGCCTCCTGGCTACCTGTATGGGTATAGGTTCCATCTGCCATAGCTCCTGTATGTTGGGTCATTACAGGCAGGTACCATAGCTTCTGGCTAAACTTGACCTGCTGCGGTCACCTGCATGGTAGTTGCTACCGGTATTCTTATATCACGTGCAGGTTGTCTTAACTAAAAGTAGTTAGGGTTCCAAATTTTAAACTGGACTGAATGTCTCGACAGCTTATGGGATAGAATACCACCAAGCTTTCGGTCTTTCTGCCACCCCCCAATACAGTAATAAATGTGCAGTAATGGGTGGGTGGGAGAGGCAACCATCCTTGAAGATTTATAAGATTTTTTTCTTTTTCTTCAATTTTAACAAATACCTACAGCAGTCGCCCCCTGTTGTCCCAAACCTCGCTGTCCCGGATCCCCCGCTGTCCCGGATGAAATCTTTTCAATGCCCATTTCTTTTCTTGCACCACTATATAGACAGCCCCTGTCACTTAAAATTTGGCGCTAAATATCCTTTTCAGGGAAATTCCGCGGTAGGAATCCCGCCAAGATGCGTTGAGACAATTCTTATTACTCGGTTTGGCATAACAAGAACTCATTTGTTTTTATGTAAACCACATTTCTCTGTACCTAACATGTCTCGAAAAAAATTCAACAAATACTCCTAGATCAGGTTTTATTTTTAAAAAGTATTTAGAATTTTTCTAACTCGCATGGTTGCATTTTCTCGCATAGAACTTGAACTACCGTATTGGTTGTTTGGTCGTGAGTGAAACCATGCTTTGGCTAGCGTAGGAAAACATTGATGGTATCATATTATAGAGAGGGTCCGGGATTCGCTGGTATTGTGTAGGTTTTCTCTGCGTCCCTCCCGTCGCCCTCCCCACGCTTACTCTTTTGTGGGCTTGCCGAGAATAGTAGTAGAGTACCGGTACCGTTAGTGGGTGAGGAAGTAGTAAGGGGTATGGCCGGAACGACAGAGAATTCAGGGGTGGTGGTCAGGTTATCGGAAGCTATTGCTGTACGGCAGACTCCATAGGAGAGTCAAGTCGCGTAAAGGCAGGCAAAATAGTGTGCGAAGACACGATTACTGACGCAAGTTATAATTGGTATGCACAATCCCGATGTCTTCGATTAGCCATGTAGTGCATCGAAGTGAATAGGGAAAAAATATCAACCGCAACAAACTGGTGACATGAAATCTACTTGTAATTACAAAGGAATAACAAAAGAAGAGAAAAGGAAGCAAGCGCAAGCACCAGCGGCGCCAAGAACACACCCAGGGAAGAGGGTGGAGAAAAGAATAAAGACAATATGCCACGCCGGATTTCATCACGATGGCAGGAAAGATAAAATTAAAGAGCCCGGGGGAGCAGAGGGGTATGACGTTCATGCTGTTAACCTATTCGGGACGAAAGCATGCTTTCCAGAGACTCCTTAGAGTGCTCCAGGTCCTGATGTATGTCCTTCTTTATCCGAACCTCGAACTCCTTCATTCCGGTCTCCAAGCGGTGCCCTACTTAGAAAAATCGTTCGCAAAGTTGTTTGTCGATCCTCTCATGCAGTTGTACATCGTAGTAGAATATTTTTAGTGGTGTCTAGATATGCTTTAGTACCGCAGAACCAAGAACAAAAGAAATTCCTTATGTTATACCGTTCCAATATTGCTCCTCCGTGGTCTTTCCAAAATCCCTCACGAACTGAAATTACCAAGTTAGAAATTATGTTTGTATGGAACGTGGAAATGTCTTAACCCACAACACGGCATTTTGTTATGATGAGACAACAGGAATATCAATCGGGATGCGTGTGGTAGGATTTGTGGTGGAGAGAGCGAGTGTGGTCAGGATAATGGTCGGTGTGAGGAGGTGGTAGGTTGAGAAGAATGTTTTCCAGGAAATTCTATAGTGCTATGATTAGCATAGCCATCTCCAGGTTTCGTCGGAGCTTTCGCGCCGCACGTCCTTAATGTGTTTAAGTCGTTTCGTCAAAACTTCAGAGTATGCTCCCTCGAGCACAGACACGAGCTGGAATACAGTATATTAGTTATCTTGACTTTCCCTAGTGCAACCAGAATAATCATAGAGACAAACCGCATCTGCTCTGTTCAACTGCCACCCGTAGCGACCCGGCCTTAACAGGCCCCTCTCGGATGCTCTGCTAGTTCCACCCAGCCCAGGCCTAGGTATGGCTAAATTTCGCACACTAAGGCGAGTATGAAATACTCTCATGTTGGGCGGGATGAGGGTGCGAAGAGGTGGGCGGGGGAAAAAATCTAGCGCAGCATGCCTGAAAAGACAACAAGGACTTGTTAATAATGTTGATATATATGGATCGGAAGAGATGATGGTTCGGCTTCAAGCTTACTTGGTTGCTCTCCGTGTTCCCAAGCGTCCGGGGGCCCCGCCGAGCNATCGAAGCTACGTAGCTCGTCCAATATCATCCCCCGGAACCCCAGATTCCCGTATCATGCATGGCTTTGCGTGACAAACATTCCAGTCATTTTTCTGGAACTCCCCGTGGGACTTCGTATTGAAAGGCAGGGTAACTCAGGCCCCTGGGCAGGCTAACCTGATCCTGAGGGTAGGGTAACCTGTCCAGTGGATAAGATAACTTTTCCCTGTTACCCTGTCTATCCCGTCGCCGGCGATCGACCTTTCTGACCTGTCTACAGTCACCCGGCCTAGCTGAGCAACTGCCCCTTCCGAAGTCCCTAAGTACGCTGACGCCGCTCCCGGGTGTATCCAGGTACCTAAGTCCCTGACCAGCCAATTCTATTTATTCTCGGAGCCCGGGCCATTGGGTCTCCACAGGTTAAGTACTTACTTGCCTGCCGCTTTCTACCACTTTGCCTCCTGGCTACCTGTATGGGTATAGGGTCTGTTTGCCATAGCTCATGTATGCTGGGTCGTTACAAATCGCCACCACAATATGCTTGGGAAATATCATATCAAGCTGGAAACCACCTGGAATACCGATAAGTAGTGATTTGCAATAGGTTGAGGAGGTGGTGGGACAATCTTATGCCATACTGGTGGGAAGAATCCAAGGATTATACAGGATGGGAAGTGGTTATGGGTTACTCTAGTGGAAGCTATTTCTGGTAATGGAAAGTTAATTCCGCCTCTTATTATTTATGCCTCCAATGCACATTTGATCAGGTATTATAGTAACATTAACTATGAGAAGAATATAGATGCCTACTTTACACACTCAATGGCAGGGTATACCACAACTGAGATCACATTGGACTGGTTGGTAAACATCTTTGACCCAAAAACAGGACCAGAAAATAGAATCAACAATCATCGAATACTGGTTTTGGATGGACATAGCTCTCATATCAACAATATCAAGTTTATTGAATACTGCATTAAGATGAACATCCACCTGATATGTCTTCCTGGTCATACAACCCATGTTCTTCAACCTTTGGACATTGAAATGTTCTCTCCTATAGAAACAAGATATCGAAAGGAGTTGAAAGACTTTCTCCATGATCATGGACATCATTGGGCATTGCATAAAGGCAACGTTTATCCAATGTACCACAAGGCCAGGGCTAAGGCCATGAGTGAGAGGAATATTCTGTCAGCTTGGAGGGAAAGTGGCATGATCCCATTCAATCGGCAGAGAGTTTTGAGCTAGTCTGTGGTTCAATTGTCTACTCCTCAGTCTAAGCCTACAAATTAGCTCTGTTCTGGACTCTGTTCCCTTTCCACATGTGCAGGGACATCATCTGAACTCAATAAGATCAGGGAGGAGGCCAACAACCTTGAATTCAATGATGTAAGTTGTACTCTTTTAAACTAAGCTTTAGAGTTGTGTATCAAGACAAATGCCCATTCTATTCTCGATGCTGCAACTTTTACCAGACTCCAAGCTGTCAAGCCCACTACTACAGACTGCTGCTAGATTAAGCGTAGCCTAATTCTTCATATCTTAGTTCTTTCAAGGCTTTATAAAAAGCGTGAGAGTGATGATATACATAAAAAGTATTTGGCTACAAAGAAGAGGATCTCACAACAGCAACTGGAGACAAAATCACATGATGTCACTTTCAGGAGAGAGGCTTGGTCCCGGCCAAGGGCTGTTGATAATTTGGAGATGATAGATAGAGAGAAAGATGAGATGGACCGTGATGAGTCCACTGAATTAGTAAGTAGACAGGTTCTTATTATATTATATTTTTAAACTAATAGCTCACATTTTCTAGGAGGAAAATCCAATTTCTAACAATATGGGTCCAAGTACCATCTGCCCCCCTGTGCTCCTCATGCAAAAAGGTTAACTATCAAGTCATTTTAAGCTTTGATTCTGAGGACAATAGTGATAGAATCATCAACTATCACTTTGGGGTTGCAATACGGTAATTTGTATTATTAGGAAATTATTTTTCCTGTACATCCTGTGGCAATTAAAAGCTTTTGTTTTACAAAGTTTGAGGGCAGGAGAGTTAATATTGAGTTGGTAGTGGCGATTTTTAAGGCTTTTACAAGTAGGCCGAAACTGACCCATTACTAGGGGGTGACCCATAACTAGGTATAATATGTTACAAGTCTCATGCTTCCAGTGTCTTCTGCAGGATATGGTAGTCCGGGAGTGATCCAATAGGCACTACCCATGTCCGCTACCTTGGATCCACCTTACCTGTGGTAGGAATCGTGCTTTTTGTGTCTCTGCACTTCACTTACAGAGGCTATGGTGTTGGGGACACTTCTGGGTTTGGTAGGTGTAAAACTCTTGCGGCCGCCCCAGCACCACCGGGACTACCTTCGGGACCCCACAGTTAACTCCCATTACCTCGGCCAGTTATGGTCCGTTTTACACTGAACAACTTGGAGGAGATACTCTACCTTCCACCTTATGCCTCCTTATATATCCTGGGAACAGCTTACGGTCGACTGGACGGCAGCGACGTCTCCAGTATTGCATGCAGGGTCTCCAAAGATTCTTCCTTGCTAGACTGCACACAACTACGCAACAGTTTGCCCATGACGTCCGGGCCTCAAGGCGTGGCCTGAGGGTTATGATGGGAATAATGTCTCCAATTTACAGCTTCTTCAGAGCTGTGTAGCTCACCCAACAGCATCTCCCAGAACTCCAGATTCCAGTATTATGGATGGCTTCACATGACAAACATTCCGGTCATTTTTTCCAAACTCCCTGAGGGACTTTGTATTGAAAGGTAGGATAACTCCGGACTTTGGACAGGGTAACCCAAACCTTGTGGTGGGGTAACCTGAACCTTAGGGTAGGGTAATCTTGTCCAGTAGACAGGATGACTTTTCCCTGTTACCCTGTCTATTCCGTTGCCGGAGATAGACGCTTTTGACCTTTCTCCAGTTACCTGGCCTAACTGAGTAACTGCCCCTTTAGAGGTTCCTAAGTATGCTAACACCGCTCCTGGGTATACTCAAGTACCTAAGCACCTGGCCAGCTGAATCCATTGATCTTGGAGCCCAGGCCATTGGGTCTCAGTAGGTCAAGTACTTACTTGCCTGCTGGTTCCTACCAGTTCGCCCCCTGGCTACCTTTATAGGTGTAGGTTCTGACTGCCATAGCTCATGTATGCTGGGTCGTTACAGACTAGCAAGCAACTATAATAAAACAGGACTAGCCAGACAAACCCATCGCCACAATCAAGGCTCGAGAATCGAGTATGAGTAGGGATCGAGAGGCCAGTAGTGATACCTTTCTTGCCATGAGAGACTAGAGCTACAGGAGGAAGGCTAGGGGCTATGGGGGAGAAGTAAGGAGTAGTGGTGGTGGTGGCATCAGAGGCAGGGAGGAGGATGAAACCTTAACATGCTATTACTACCAGAAGATAGGTCCCCACAAGATCAATTTCAGGAAGCTGAAAGCCGAGTGGATGAAGGGACTTGCAAAGGACAAGGTCAATACCCTGGTGCGGGCACCGCATGACAGTGATAAAGTGAATACTTAACCCATATTCACCACTTTCACGCCCTCACACTTCGTGTCTATGAGCTGCCAATGGCTGCTAGATAGTGGCTGTCGTACTCACGTTACTAGCATGAAGGAACAATTTACATGATACACACCAACTTCTCCTAGTGCATATCGCATTCGGGTGGCTAACAATACTGAGATTGATACTTTGAGAGAGGAGAAAGTCATGCTATTGGTGTGGGACAGGAAATGCAAGAAACTGCAGTATTTGTCTGTTCCAGTGGTGCTCCACGTACCGGAGTGTGGAAGAAATAGCTTGCTGTCAGTATTGCAGCTCTGGAAGTATGGCTTCAACGTGGACTTTAACGTAGATGGTGATGCTACGCTGGAGTGCAGCGATGGACTGGAAGTCAACTTAGAAGAAGTCAATGGGCTCTATATCCTTTGCACAGAGACGGTTGGAGCTTGTGGAAGAGCTGTGGCAGTAGAAATAGAGTCGAATAGAGAAGAAATGCCAGTTGACAAGGGTGCGGTACTGTAACGACCCAGCATACAGGAGCTATGGTAGCCGGAACCTACACCCATACAGGTTGCCTGGAGGCTAACTGGTAGGAACCGGCAGTCAAGTGAGTACTTGACCTACGGAGACCCGATGGCCCGGGCTCCAAGATGAGCAGACTTAGTGGACAAGTATTTAGGTACATGGCTACGCCCAAGATTGGTGTCAGCGTACTTAGGGACCTATGAAGGGCCAATACACAGCTAGGCTGGGTAACTAGAGAAAGGCCGAGTGTGTCTATCCCCGGAAGTGGGATAGATAGGGTAACAGGAGAAAATCCACTTGTCCACCGGACAAGATTACCCTACCCTCAGAACAGGGTTACCCTGCCTTGAGGCTTGGATTACCCTGTTCAAGGGCCTGAGTTACCCTACCTGCCAATACGAAGTCCCTCGGGGAGTTTGGGAAAAATGACTGGAATGTTTGTCACACGAAACCATGCATAATACTGGAATCTGGGGTTCCGGGAGATGCTATTGGGCGAGCTACGCAGCTACGAAGAAGCTGTAAATTGAAGACATTATTCCTATCATGCCCCTCCGGCCCCGCCTTGAGGCCCGGACGTCATGGGCAAACGGTTGCGTAGTTGTGTGCAGTCTAGCAAAGGAGGATCTTTGGAGACCCGCTTGCAACACCGTATACGTTGCTGCCGTCCGGTCGACCGTAAGCTGTTCGCAGGATATATAAGGGGGCATAGGGTGGAAGGTGGAGTACCTCCTCCAAGTTGTTCGGAGTAAAACGGACCAAAACTGACGGAGTTAACGGGAGTTAACCGTGGGGGTCCCGAAGGTAGTCCCGGGTGGTGCCGGGACGACTGGGAACGTTTTGCACCTACCACGCCCAAGGATGTCCCCAACGCCATAGGCTCTGAGAGGGAAGTGCAGAGACACTAAAAGCATGATTCCTACCGCAGGTAAGGTGTATCCGAGGTAGTGGTCATGGGTAGCGCCCATTGGATCACTCCTGGACCACCGTACCCTGCGGAAGACACCGGAAGCCCGAGACTCGTAAATAGTAGATAGATAAACCGCTCACGGTAGCTTCCGGCGTCAAGAAGAAATCAACGCGCATGGGAAGGGTGTCATAGATAGTCTAGTTCAGCAAGGGGTCTTGACAGTTAGCCACTGGCAAGTCCCCGATGCGCAGAGGTTTTCACTCCGGCGGGCAGAATGGAAATGCGCCGCAGAAACGATATGCACATATGGTGAACGCCGACTAGAGCGGGTCGACACATACATGCCCGAAGGGGGTGTCAGGAGACGTGTCGGACCGCCCTTAGCGGAGAAGGGTGTGCTCGAATAGTTGGAGTAAACTGATGGGGGAGTTTCTGGCATAAGATAAAACTACCTGAAAGTCTATGCGAGAACTCTCCTACTCCAACAATCAATCCTCTCGAGACCTTAATTGAGTGAAGCGTCAGGCTTAACGATATTAAGTTTTACCGTCTACTTTACTCTTACATCTGTGTGAACTTTTGGCGATAAGTTTGAAGTTGTTTGGTGCGGTCGCAACCTTGGGATCCATCTTCCTAGGGGTGCCCCCGTTACAGGTACTGTGGCACTTTCGGCTTGTGCATCTAGAGAATGATGCAGTAAAAAGACTATCACTGGAGGAAAATGGAATCCCAAGGATGACTGCGGTTCCGCGCTGTGTTTGTATACGTCGTGTGTATGGCCAGATGGTACGGAAGCCTTTCCGATCTGTACTCTCAAACCTGCGGGCGTACCAACCATTGAAGCCAGTTCACAGCGATAATACAGGACCGGTTACAACTGTATTGTTGGGGGGAGCAGTCTGCCTTTTGATGTTCACTGACAACCAAACAGGGTTCAAAGTAGGGTATCTGGTCAAGCACAACTCACAGGCGTTGGCATGCTTTCAGAACTACAAGACTTTTGCGGAAAAGCACCATGGAAAAATGATTAGAAAATTGCGCTTGGACGGAGGAAGGGAGTACACCTGCAATGAGTTTTGCAATCTCCTACGGCCAGAGGGCATAGAGGTTCAATGAACAACTCCATATACACCTCAGTCGAACGGTGTGAGTGAACGCACAAACAGAACGATCATCGGTACTACCCTGGCACCTCTGCATGCTGTTAGCACACCTAAGGCGTTCTGCAGAAAAGCGGCGATGACGGCAATTTACGTACGCAACAGGCTACCAATGAGGGCCCTGCCAGGGAAAGAAACTCTCCTTGAACAATGGTTTTGACGGAAACCCACCGATAGTCATCTACGAGTTTGAGGCTGCGCTGCATACGCACACATACCAAAGGAGACTCGGAAGAAGTTCTATGAAATGGCAGGGAAATGCATGTTTGTTAGTAACTCTAGTATGACTAAGCAATACAAACTCTACGATCTACAGAAGAAACAGTTTCTTTTCTCCCTTGACGTCGTGTTCACAGTATTAGAATCGTACTATTCAACACTGTCTATACTGGGAGCCTACCAATGCCCATACCACACCCAACCGCTTGATCCATGGGAAGAACACCTGGCTGGGAACGATGAATTCGACGCGCTGGCTGAGAGACTGAAGGCAGATATTGGTGGCAATAATGAAGATAATAATGACGATGCTGGCGACAATGGGAGACCTAGTGGTGATGAAATCCCACACAGATAGAAGTTGCTCTCAAAAAGAAACGGTCAATATTGCGAGAGCTTGAGGCAGCCGACAAGAGTGCACACTAGGACATAGAACTGGGAGAGCTTTCAGACGTACAGGTGGGTCATTGGAGACGCAGCCAGCGCAGCGGATAGAGCTCTAGTGCTATGACCGATGCAATGGTTTCTACAGTCTATGTGGTGGAAGCGGGACCTGGGAATTATAAAGCAGCGACGGAATCGGATGAGGCCACTCAGTGGAAAGGGGCCATCAACTCCAAACACACCTCAGTAGGTAAGAACAAGGTTCTCACGTTCGTTGACAAGGTGCCAGCAGGCAAGAAAGCAATGTCTGCAAAGTTGATCCTACAGCGGAAACTCAACCCAGAAGGTAAAACTATATGTTACAAAGCTAGGCTGATGGCCTAAGGGTTCCGGCAGATACAGGGTCTCGACTTTTCGGAAATGTTCACCCTGGACACAAGTCTGTCAAGCGTGTGGGTAGTATTGGCAGTAGCAGGAGTGCCCGGATATGCGATACACCAGATGGATGTCGTTACAGCATTTCTGGGAAGCAAACTAGCGGAGGAGGTTTACGTGAATCTACCTCTGGTCATCTTCGGTGGACTCAGACTGGCGTGACTGAATCGCAGTTTGTATGGTCTCAAGCAGTCACCCCGATTCTGGTATACAATGATTGACAGTTACTTGGTCTCACAGCTTGGCTTTCGACGTGGCAGGTTCGACTGCTGTATCTATACGGGTACTAATGGCACGATTGCGGCTCTATATGTCGATGATGTTCTCATCGCCAGACAATACCAAATTTGTCAGACACATACATGGGAAGCTGGAGACGGAATTCAAAATGGTGGACTTAGGTCCAGTTAAAGACTTCTTGGGAATGGTAGTCACTCAGGATCTGAATGTACACAAGGTCTATGTCACGGAAGAAGGATACATATAACAGGTACTCGAGCGGTTGGTAATGAAAGATTGCAATCCTGTCAGCACTCCGATAGATCGAGAGAAACCACACCCATGCAAAGTAGATGAGAAAGGGTGTGACAAGTCACTCTACCAGTAACTAATTGGAAGTCTCGGCTGGATCGCGACTGGAACTCGTCCGGACATCACGTTCCCGCCCTCATACTTGGAAAGATTTAGTCACGATCTCCCGCAACACCAGCGGGTTTGTGCAAAGTGGGTTCTATGCTATCTGGCAGGAACGGCGCATCTCAGGCTCAGCCTGGAGGGAGGTTCTATGATGGACTTAGAGGTTTCACTTTCAGGATTGCTCGACGTGGACTTTGCTGGAGACGCACCATCACCGAAGTCTATAATGGGATACATGCTTTGTATTGGCGACGCTATTGTTCTATGATACACTAAACACCAATCGATTACTGCGACCAGCACCGCCAATACAGAGTTCATTGCCAGCACATCGGCTATTCAGGAACTCATCTGATTTAGGCACCTCACAACACAAATTACAGGGTTACCACTTCCACCAAGTACACACTACAATGACAACCAAGCATCGCTCTTGACCTTTAACGATGTCACCTACAAACCCCACGTGAAGCACATCAGTGTTCATATTCACAGGATCATGGAAGTCATTGAGGACAGGAAGGAGGCAATCATGTAGCATTATGGGACAAAGGAGATGGTAGCGGATGGCTTGACGAAACCACTCGTAGGCGAGACGCACAGTTTGTTTCTAAGGTTATGTGGTTTATGTTGAGGTTTCGTATAGCTTGTATCAGGGTTTATGGAGGAGGACAGGTGGCCGAGGGTCTTTATGAAGATGTCTAGAGTCTAGAAAAGTTTTTTTTCATATATAAAGGCAGTATAGGCATTATGAGATACATCAGTAGAGGGAGTGTCAGCAGGTGGTATGTAGTGCTAGGGTTATCTCATGGACGGATGTTAGGGTTGGAGAGCACGGTGGGCGTCACGGCTTGGCAGTTATGTATTCACTTTGGTAGCAACGTTTGTAGCTAGGAAATATATCAAGTTCCCATCCTCTCTCTCTACCACGCACACCCGTGCTATCAGGAATTAGTAGTTATATTATATAGTTGTGGAGTTTAGATAGGAGGCTTACCTCACACTCTTCCAGTTCCTTTATTATCCTATTCTTTTGTTAAAACATATAATTTCCTTATCCTATACAGTCACATACAGGGGTTGATGTGACTCATGTATCCAACCAAGTATTGCTCATAGATATTTCCTTAGTTGGGTGGCTGGCCATATGATTAGATTACAGGGATATATGGACGTGTTTATTTCCTACATTATCGTATAGTTCGATAGTGCAAATCGGGAATACTATCCTAAAGTCTTAAACTATATTGCATTCAATTCCTACTGCTAGCCTTATATCTGAGGACAAGTGTCAGAGTTAGCAATATTTTCAAGTTATGAGCCCAGCTAAGTAACATTACTAGCCAAACATCATGCTGCTGTTAGATGCAAAGATTCCTGTTATGGCTACCTGGTAGGGGATTGATAGTTTTGGGATATTGGTCACATCCCGAGAGACCTGAGCCAGAATGGTTGCGACTTGAGGGGAAGGGGTGCTTAGCCGAGGTTTCGCATAATGGAATCACAGGGAAAGTGATGGAAGATTGTGGCTGTGCAGAAGGAAAGGGTTAGGGATGTTAAGAATGTTAGAGATTTGTCAGTGAAGGATTTTTCTTGGTTATATAAAGGGGTGTGCCTCTCCTAGATTTACTTTCTTTACGCAATCTGGTAATTTTCTGTCTACACCTGTACTTAGAAATTACAACGTTATGTCTTCATTGCATCGTGGGAACCTCGGAACCCTGACCCTAATCCCTGAGTCCCATCCTTGAACTGCATGAGCTTTGAAACAAATATGTCTTATTTATATACTGGCCTCTCTATCTTATCTCGCCTACCATGGTGTACCTTGAACTATCTGCCCCAAACCCCCTATGGACCCTCCCTATTACAATTCCATTCCATCAGCAAAATGCTTGAACCATTACCACTTATATCTCGCATACAGGCAAGACAATACATTGATTGTTTCTTATTCTTCACTTGTGGAAACTCCAAAACAAATTGACCATTATTAGTCGACCAAATTACACTGTTCTGCTATACCTCCTATCAGGAAGACATTCGTTACATTGCTGTTCAATACCTCATGCTCCTCTCAACTAGATAGTTGCACATGTTAGATCATAACTGAACTGAACCCGGTTCACAAGTAATTGGGGAATCTCCAACCCAGCGCTAAAATAACACCTCCCAAATTGTGCGCTATCATCTCAAACAATTGCAACAACTTCTTCATTTCTATGAAAGACTTTTTCAAACTCCATGGTCAAGAAAACTATCACACCTGGGCAAAGGCCTGGGAGACAGCATTCAAGGCTACAGGACTATGGAAAGTTGTAAACAGAACAGAAGAGTAGTGAGAAGTGGTAGTCAAAGGTAGTTTAACCAGTGCAAAGAAAACGGGAAAATGAGACAACAAAAACAATGGAGCAATAGTATTGCTGTACCAAGTAGTCGACTCCACCTACTATATTGACATAGCCTTCTATGAAACCTCTGCCCAAGTATAGCAGTCACTCCAAGATTGGTTCAACAAAAAAAACTCTTAATACCAGTATTACACTCCTCGCAAACCTCACCCATCCTGAATACTCCGAAGAAATAAGGATGTCAGACTTTGTATCTACATTTGAAAGAGCTTGGACCTGGTTCAGTCAAACATGCAGCCTGGTGGACAAAAGCTGTAGAAAATTGTGAGAAGAATTTATGAAAATTATGAAACTATTTATACAAGCAGAGGTACTTAAGAGATATGTATTCATCTTGACATAGCTTGAAAAATTCATGGACATATGCGACATGCTATCTATAAAGAATACTGTTACATACATGGATGTCTGTAATATCTTCATGGGCTGAGCCACTGAAATGACACAAAAACTGGAGGAAGGAAAAATACTCTCTACCATGGCACCCAAAAAGAAAAGATTTTGGAAAATGGGAATGCATGTACTGCAAGTCTAAGGGTTTACAATATGACAACCATACAACAAACGTATGCAATTGCCTTAAAAGGACAAGAAAAGCCAGCAAAGCTATAAACATTGCCAAAAGCAATTTATACACCACTGTGTTAATGACTAAATAGCAACTGAAGGAAGAAGATACTATCCTTGAATGCATCTGTGACTTGGGAGCTACCTCCCACATATCACCAAACTCGGAATTCACCAGGCTACTCGATCCGGAGATGTATGACTTAAGGTGTGCATGTTGGAACAACTTCAACAATGAGTTGCACTTACAGGGCCTTGTATGTATCCATCTTTCAATACTTACTGGTATCAGAACCAATGTTCGATCATTGGGGGTCAAGATCGTGTTAGAAAAAGGAAAAAGAATATATAAGAAGAAGGGGAAGGAATTTATAATGGCAGAAAAGAAAGGAGGATTATGGCATGTAAAATTAGAAAAGCAAATAGTATTAATGACCAAGTCCAAAGAACGGCACCAGGTCCTTAGACACTCAAGCATTATAAGAGATTGCTATAGAAACCTAATCCATCTACCTACTCCCAAGCACTTTGACTGCAAAGTATATAACCAACAAAAGGTCACTCAGTCATCACCATCTTCTTTTGGAATCTAAATGAAAACAACTTAGCAAAGGTATATTCAGACTTAAGTGAAAGAATCTCTATACCAACTCAGAATAAAAGTGAATACTATGTGACTTTTGTGGATGACTATACAAGGTACAGTTGGATATACACACTGCAGACCAATGATAGAGACAAAAAAGCTATTTGAAACTTCTGGGAACTGATCCAAATAAAATTCAGAAAAGACATAAAGTGGTTGCACCACTACAAAGGAGGAGAATACATTAACCAGAAAGTATCAGAATTCTTCACAAAGCCATGGTGTAATACATACCACCTCAACTGCTAACCAGCATGCCCTAAATGGAGTGGCCGAAAGGATAAACTGCACTCTAACCCTAATGGTATCATGTATGATATCTAGGGACAAGAGGTTCCTGTGGGGTAAAGGCTATTCAGCCGCTACATACCTCTACAACAGATCCTGGCACTCAACAATAAAGCAAACTTCTTTTCAAAACTTATATGAAATGAAACCCTCTATCAATCACCTATGTCTCTGGTATACATATGCCTTAGTACATATACTCTCTGAAATTTGAGGAAAACTGAACCAGGTAACTATGGCTAGCCACCTTGTAGGATATACTTCTAACCCAACAATGTACTAGATATACATATTCAAAAGACATACAGTAATCGAGGTAAAGGATGTAAGATTCAAAATTGGAAACAGCATTTCTATAGACTATATCTACAAGGCAACCGAGAAATCAGTAGAGGTACAGGAAGAGAAGACTCAATCAACAACACAAGAGTCAGCTGAAATACCTCTGGAACATTCAGAATACAGTCTACCAGGTGGATTCCCACAGTCACCAGAGAAAGGAAAGCGGGTTGAACCACCAACACAAGACTCTTCAATCCAAGAACCTCTAAGACATGATCCTCTATCATGATCATCGTAACAAATAATACCGACAGAAAAGTCTGAAACCAATCACCACCAACTTGCTGAAAAGGAACTAGGAACACTAAAAGGCAAGCTGGAAGAATGGGATAAGGGATTCAGTGATTACAGGAAAGTAAATACACTACTAGAGCCCTTGAGAACTGGAGGTATCCAGTACCAGTCGGAACGCGAACACATAGTGGAAGAGATTCAAGAACAACAGGACGCCTTAAATCATGGTCCATTTGCAGGTCTGATATATCATATACTGGATCCAACAACATACTACAAGACTGTGAACTCGAATGAAAATGAGGAATGGAAAAAGGCCATGGATAAAGAGATAGAAGTTCTGAATAAACGGAAGGTGGGAACAGTGGTCAAGAAACATGAAGGAGTGAAAATAATAACCGGAAGTTGGGTATACAAGGTGAAAATCAACAAGGATGGGAGCATACAAAGCGGAAAAAGGAGATATTGTGTATGAGGATTTAACTAGCAACCTGGAGTAGATTGTGAAGGAGTATAGGCTCTGGTCACTAGACTGGAATTCCTCAGAATCCTACTAAGCATATTGATCAAATATGGTTATACCATACAACAAATGGATATCAAAAGTGCCTTCCTATATCGTGGCATTGATATAGAAAACTAGCTCGAACTACCTGAAGGGTACCCACAACCAGGGAAAGTATAGAAACTCAACAAAGTGATATGTGGTCTCTAACAATCTCCACTCCTATAGTATCAATGCCTCACCAAAACCCACACCGACATGAACCTTACTATATGAAACCTCAACCCATCTATCCTCATAGCAGAAGATCTCTACTGTTGCATCTATGTAGATGACATCGTAATAACCAGAACACCTAAGCATGTTAAGAAATGTTTTAACAAGGTACAATCTGAATTTTAGTATACAGACTCCGGAGAAGCCTTACTACTACTAGGGATACAGATAGAAAAAGGATGGGGATATTTTCGGCTGTTCCAAGAATGATACATAACAGAACTACTGGAATAGTACAACATGTTAGAAGCCACCCCAATTATGACACCAATTGATGTTCACTCACCACTGAGAATAGCATGAGATGAGGAAGATCTATGTGATCAATGACTATGCAAATCTATAATGGGATCACTGATGTAGGCCACTATGACTACAAGACCAGACATCGCAAGTGCTACTAATGTTCGTTAGGGGGCGGGGCGGGGCGGGTTTTACCCATGGTGGCCCTGCTATTACATGGGCCCGGTGTTCTTATTTTGTACGTCCTTCCTTTCTTGCCCCTGTCTTGGGTCTGACCTCGGTCTTTCCCTGGACGGGGCCCTGTTTCTTGCCACCCAAATTTGACGGGGGCCCATTCAGGGCATGGGTGGGGCGGGGCCCCTCCCGGGTGACGGGGTGGGGAATGCCTACGAAAATACCCTGCCCCGGGCCGGTGAGTGGCCCGGGGTGGGGAACGGGGCTGGTGGCCTGTATTTTTCAGAGCCCCAGAGGCCCCATAACAAACTCTAATTGCCACCATATTCCTAATCCAGTTCTCAGCCAAACCAACAATCAACCATCTCAATAGTGCTCAATGAGTTTTCTGATATCTCAAAGCAACAATCACAAAGTGATTGCACTACAAGCAAGATAAGGACAAACTACCACTTTATGTATATAGTAACAGCTCCTACACATCAAACCTCACAGATTGCAAGTCCTTCACAGGTTTAATTGTCCAAACATGCAGTTACATGGTAATATGGCAGTCCAAGAAACAGAGAACTACAGCACTCTCAACAACCTAAGTAAAATTCACAGCACTTGCCTTGGAATGGAAACAAGCAATCTGGGTCAACTGAGGTCTATCACAAATGGGTATAATGATAATGCCAATAATACACAGTTACAAGACAGCAGCCCTAATGCTTACTGGAAACTCAGGAGTCTCAGGCTGAATGAAACATATTGATATGTGGTATTACTACACTTGGGAAAAGAGGGAAAAGGGAGTGATAGTCATTATGGAGGTCAGAACAAAGCATAATTTGGTGGATGTATGTATACTACAACATGTTCTTTGCAGGTATTCTGGTTATGTTGGAAATGGAATTGTAGGGGAAGTATTAAAATGTATACTTTGCTTCTCCTATAAGGTCGTATACAGGTGTTGATATGACTCAGGGTTATTTTCTTGGTTGGGTGGCTGCACATGTGATTGGATTATGGGTATATATAGACAAGTTTATTTCCTACATTATTATATCAACCACTTCCGCTATTTTCCTAACAATTGAAATCTCAACACCATGGGGTTTCATCATGAGCCCACCTGTTACACATAAGGTGAACTATCATAGGGTACTGAGCATGTCACGTGATTATGGCAAATAGTCACATGCTCAATCCCAGGGTCCTTCAGAGTATCAGGAGAAAGAGCTAATTTCAACCAATAGGACGCCGCCACCAAACCCTCCGTTACGCCACTACCGATCATCGCCAAGCGATCAGTTTTTGCTAAGTCTTTAAGGCAGGACTCTCACCTATCCTGACTGGGTCAATTGAGTTAATTTGGTTGGTTGGATACAGGGTTAAATGCATGCAAAGAGCAAGCCTAATAAGGGGATGACGCCTAAGAGAAGATCATTTCTGCACACCGAAAGGCATGGTAAGGTAGACTCCGATGATGGCCTACTGCATGAAAGGTTAACCCTGAATGTGACTAGGCCTCAATGCCATTAGCGCGATAAGATAGGAGCATGTCTCCTGCGAGTTGACGCAGATGGATAAGGAATCTGGCTGTATTGTTAAGTCTGTCTTTGAAGCTAATCACTTCGTATGAACAGAAGGAACCAGTAGCCACTTGCCACAGTGAAAGGGTTCGAACAACCATGATTAGAGCGAAAACTGCAAGTGGAGTGATGGGACACCCTCCCTGCTGTGCGACGAAATCAGAGTCAAGCAGTGTAAAGATTTTCAGTGTCTGTGAAGTTCACACAGGGAAAGGTGGGAGGCATAGATAGGCCGCGAACACCCAGACTCAGAATATAAATATCGAGGTACCTCCCACACTTTACAAAAATTATCAGTGACGGAGAAGAGCTCTTATCAATACATTCACTATACAATACACTTTTATAATACCTCTAAACCTGAGATTTTAAGTGAACCTCCCTAGCAATCCCTTCGTCATTTATCGCGCCTTAGTCCAGACTCACTTGTCCTTAGGGTCGGCTACTGCCTAACACCACTTCCCCTCCTATGCCACATAATCACCTCTTGGGTGGCCCCTCCCTTTCCTATCCTGCGTGCTTCAGGCATCATCCTCTTCTGCTCCGTGCCTTTGCTCTGGCTTAGGCACATGGTCAGCGTTATCCCTTACTCTCACTTCGGATGGCTATGAATATAGTTTGCAGTAAGAGGGAACCTTTCAACTGGCCATTGTTGGTCGATCCTTCAACTCTCTTTTTTGATACTGCCTAATACGACATGAACACAATTATCGATAGTCACACTCTTGGTTTGGGCCTTGCCTGCCCATACTGCACTCTCTTGGTTGATCCTCTGGCACCATATCTGCCACTTTCCTGTGACACCTGTGCTATCCATGACCCTCGGTAATGGGGGTATCCCTAGAAAGAGGGATTCCAAGATTGTAACCGCACGACCAACTTCACACTTATCGCCAAAGTCTACACAAATGTAAGAGTAAAGTAAACAGTAAAACTTAATATTGTTAAGCCTGATGCTTTACTCAATTAAGGCCACTAGAGGATTGATTGTTGGAGTAGGAGAGTTCTTATATAGACTTTCAAGTAGTTTTATCTTATGCCAGAAACTCCTCTTAGTTTACTCCAACTATTGGAGCACACCCTTATCCGCTAAGAGTGGTCCGACAAGTCTCCTTGCACACCTTTCAGGCATGTATCTGTTGACACACTCTAGTTGGCATTCACATTACGCAGTTATTGTTTCCGTGGTGCATCTCGGTTTTGCCCGCCGGAGTGAAAACCTCTTCGCATTGCTACCTTTCTAGTAGTGAACAGTCAAGACACCTCATGAACTGGACTATCTATGATACTCTTTCCATATCCATTGATCCCCACACAATTCCGGAAACTCCCATGAGTGGTTTAGCTACCTACTATTTATGACACTGAGACTTCCAGTGTCTTCTACAAGACATGGTGGTCCTGTAGTGCTCCAATGGGCACTACCTGTGCCCACCATCAGGCATCCACCTTACCTGTAGTAGGAATCATGCTTTTAGTGTCTCTACACTTTGCTTACAGAGCCTATAGCATTGGGGACACGTTTGGGCTTGATGGTTGTAATACTCTCCCTGTTGTCCCAGTACCACTCGGGACTACCTTCCGGACCCTCACAGTTAATTCCTACTAACTCCATTAGCTTTGGTCTGTTTTACTCCAAACAACTTGCAGGAGATACTCCACCTTCCACCCTATACCCTCTTATATATCCTGTGAACAGCCTATAGTCGACCAGACAGCACCGATGCATACGATGTTGCAAGCAGGTCAATAAAGATTCCCTGCTGCTAGACTGCTCACAACTACACAACTATTTGCACATGACATCCGGGCCTCAAGGCAGGCCAGAGGGGCATGATAGAAATAATGTCTCTAACTTACAGGTTCTTCGAAGCTGTGTAGCTCACCCAATAGCGTCTCCCAGAACCCCAGATACTAGTACTATCCATGCCTTCATATGACAAACATTCAGGTCATTTCCTCCGAACTCACCAAGGGACTTTGTATTACCAGGCAGGGTAACTCAGGTTCTTAGATGGGGTAAACGAGGTTCCAAGGTAGGGTAACTGTGATCCCTGAGTAGGGTAACCTACTCCGGAGGTCAGGGTAACTTTATCCTATTACCCTGTCTATTCTTATTGCGGAGATACACTTCTCCCCCTTTAGCTGGCCCAGTTACCCAGACGAGCAGGGCAACTTGTCCTCAGCCAATCCTTGAATATGCTAACATCTCCTATGGGCATTTGCCTTACTGTTCACAATGGAACCTGGACCATCAGGCTTCCATGGGTCAAACCGTTGCTTGTTCTCCTATTCCTACTGGTCTGCCTCAGGGCTGCCTGCATCGGTGTAGGTTCAGTCTGCCATAGCTCATGTATACTGGGTCATTACACCTTCCGCTCTCTGCAGCCCATTCCTCTCCTCTTCCTCCTGCCTCAAGGATGGACAACCATCCTCCGCCTGTGTTGGGCCCCTATAGAAGCATGGCCCTGACCCTTCTCTGTTGCCCCATGACGTCCTCATGGCATCTTCTCCACATCTCCCTCTGTGGGTCTTCATTCTCTGTGGTTGGAAGTTTCCTCCTCTATCCATATCACTAGGGTAGACTACCCTTTCACCCACTCTTGTTTTGCACTGCCATTGCCCTCCCTGGCCCCCGCATTCCCTGCAGTTTTGCCTCCACTCCCCCCGCCACCTCCTTCCATTCTCCTTGGTTGTCTGATGATGGTGGTATTTCATTGGACTGAGATGGGGGCTGGGAGGGTTTCTTTGGCATTGTTTTGTCTTATTGGTTTCATGATTGGTTTTCTTTGCGATGGGAAGACTAGTTTTGTGATAAAGTTCTTGGCCTGGTTAGTTACTTTGTAGTGCGTTCCCAGAGGTTTCCTGCTGGTACTTCCATTTTTTGGGCATTGTAGTCCATAGTGGCCAAATTTCTTTTGTTTTGCAGTTTGATTTTTTAGGTTTCCTTTTGTAGGTACCAATATGTGAAGAGGAAGGAACTTGCTTGTTGTATTTCCCAGGTATAGTGCCACTACTACCTAAGGTGAAATACATGTGTATGCTGAGGCACCGCTTGTCACATCTTCCCAACTCGTAACCCTAATGAATACGATGTTAACCCCAGTACCATATACACTCCCATGTTAACACTGCCCCTACTAGTATATCCTCATAACTCTCAAACTAGAGCTAGCGTGAAAACAAATTTACATATTAACCCCGCCGCTCTTATTTGGATACCTTACTTAATCTATACATAGAAATAAACCTCCCATAACTCTCTCCCATGAGCGGTTTTGTCAGCCCATCGACTGCCATGTCTCCAGTCCTACAATACTCCATCTTGACCTCCATTCCATCCTCAATGATCTCCCCTATCCTATGTACTCGAACGCCTATATGTCTCAAATGCAGTTTTTATGCCCTGTCTTTAAAGGTGCAGAGAGAAGCCTGTTAATTATTGTAGAGTGTACTTAGGGGTAGGAGTGTGTTCACAACCTCCATCACCAGCTGTCTGAACCAAAGTAGCTCCTGGATTGCCGTAGCACATGCAATGAACTCCACGTCTACTGTACTGGTTGCGGTGATCGGTTGTCTTTTGGAATGCCAGTGGATTACTGTGGATCCAACCCGCAGCAGATATCTCGTCATAGATTTCATAGTAATGGGCTCTCCAGCGAAGTCTGAATCAACAAATCCAGTAAGATTAATCCCATTTTCCATACTTCCCCCCAGACTGAGCCTGGGATGCTTCGTCCCAGTCAAGTAGCATAGGATCCTCTTTGCACATACCCAGTGGTACTGCGCAGAATTTGTGCTAAACCTCCCCAAGAATGATATGGTGAAGGCAATGTCTGGTCTGGTACCCATAGCTATCCAGCCCAGGCTTCTGATAAGGTGTTGGTACAGAGACCTGTTGCATGCCTTCTTGTCCAGCGCCCTCGCCCTTGGTTTGTCCCTGTCCATCCATGTCGCGACCGGCTTAAACTCACCTATCCTGAACTTCTCTAGGACGCGTCCAATATAGTCCTCCTGGATAACATTGACTTGCCTACTGATGAGGTTCTCTCAAGACTACCATCCCAAGGAAGTGCCCAACTGGTCCCACACCCACCATCTCAAACTGCGCTTCCAGCTTTCTTTGAATTCGACTCACGTTTAGTGGCTCCTCTCTAATTAAGCAATCACCAACATAGTGGGTAAGGATTGTACCATCAATATGTGTATAGATGTAGCAGTTGAACTGCCCATACCAAAACCCTAGCTGTGAGACAAAGTATTCATCTATCCTTATATACCAGCATCGGAGAGACTGTTTCAGCACATATAGGCTCTGATTGAGGTGCGGCAGCCACAGGCCACTCATTACTCCCCTTGGCAGTTGAACGTAAACTTTCTCCTGGATCTGACTTCTGAGAAAGGGTGTAACGATGTCCATTTCATGTACCATATATCCTTGCACTCCAGTAAGAGTGAGTACAATCCGTATACTAGACATGCTCGCTCCTGCAGTGAACATTGCTGTAAAGTCCAAACCTGCGACCTGCCGGAATTCTTGTGCCACAAGCCTTACCTTGTGTCGTACTGTTTTGCCCTCCAGACTAAGGTTTCGCTACAGAATCAGCTTCGTAGCTATACACTTCTTCTCCACCGGCAGCATCCCACTGTTGATAAATGTAAGAACCCTGTTTTCCATTACTGAGGTGTATTCTGAATCAATTGCATTTTGCCAGTACGCTATTTCAGTGGTTTCTATTGCTGCTTTGTAGTTTGTAGGTCCTGTCTCAACTATGGAGACCACGAAAACAATCGCATCCACCGTGGTTCTAGAGGCTTGAGTCTGCCCCTGACTCCCTGTTTGTCAGCTCTGCACTATGGGTAGAGTTCCAGTCTCTGAACCCGAAAAGCTACTATCCCTGTCAGCTTGCAGCTCCCTAAACATCTTGGGAACCTTTTTGATCATTGCTGGGGGTGGGCGAGACATCTCTTCATCTTCATCTTCATCTTCATCTTCATCTTTATCTTCATGCTTTTTCTTAGTCTCATCCTTGTCATCACCCTTTCTGCCAGCTCCTTCAGGCCCTTCATCATTATTTTCGTTAAACCCATCATTCTATGTCATATGCTCCTCGTAGGGCTGCACTGCAGGGGCATAGTAACACTGTAGAGGTTCGCCACTGGTGTCCAACATGGGATAGTATGAGACAGTTGCTTGAAAGACAATATCACGGGAGGTGTAGAACATGTTCTTCGCCAGGTCGTAATGTCTGTACTTCTTTGTAGTATCCATATATCTGAGGAACATGTAGTGTGGAGCCATTTCGACCATCTTCTTTCGAGTCTCCAGGGGAACCAGCGCAAAAGCCATGCATCCCCACTTGCGAAGGTATTCATAGGTCGGCCTCACCTGGTGCCATCACTGGTACAGTGTCGGTCTGTCCAGCAGAGCTCTTGTTGGGAGTTGATTTCTGATGTAAATCGTGGTCATCACCACCTTGCCCCTGTATTCTTTTAGGGTACTCATGGCATGAAGAAGGTCGCAGCAGGTACAGTCATGTCTGGAAAGTCTTTATACCCCTGAAGTGCAACCGGTCAACATCCTATTACTACAGCAACCACCTCCACCATAATCCCTCCACATACTTTGAGAGCTAGAGAAGACTTGAATGAGGAAATTTATACCCTGTATAAACATACAGATATGGGATATAATAAAATTTCTAAGTCTTTGGGTATTTCCAAGTCAACTGTTCACTATGTGGTCAAAAGAGCTAAAGCTGGAGGTGGAAACACCTATGATGCAAAAAGAGATAGAAGACCAACTAAGATTACTAACACAATAAGAAAGAGAGTGGAGTCTGTTATCGATGCTGAGCCTCATTTAGCACTACACAATATTACCAACAAAGCAAATGTTGGTTTGAGCAAGACCACTATTGATAAGACCATCTTAGAAGCTGGTTTTAAGCTTCTGATACCCAGAAAAAAGCCTTTTTGGAGAAAAGAACACCAGGAGAAGAGAAAGGAGTTTGCAAGAAGAAGGAGGAACTGGAAAGGGGCATGGAATTGGGTTGTTTTCGTGGATAAAGCTACTATTGTTTATGATTCAAATCCGGGTAGGAGAAATTTCAGAGTTAGACCTGGGGAAGAGCTAGAAGAAAATAACTTGAAGCCTAGCTTCAAGTCAGGGAGGACTACTATTGGGGTCTATGCTGCAATCATGAAGGGTGACAGAACTGAGGTAATCCTTGTGAGGAAGAGGGGGGAGGAGGAAAGAACCAGCAAAAGAGACAGACTTGGCCTTAATTCCCACCAATATGTAGCTGAAATCCAACAGCCATACCTCATCCCTTTCACAGAAGGTCTGGATAGGCCTTCCGACAACATCTACCTAGCTGCAGACAATGCCTCCTGTCATGGTGGGGAGGAAAATCTAAAATTGGAGGCAGACTGTGGTTACCAAAAACTCCCCTGGCCATCCAACTCACCAGCTCTCAATCCTATTGAGAATACCTGGGCACTACTCAAAAGTGCCCTTACCAAGAGATTCTACAGACTGGAGAGAAGGCCCCACAGTGCTGCTGAATTGTTTGAGGCAGCAAAGGAGGAGTGGAATTTAATTCCACAAGAGAAGTTGGATGGATGGATAGACAGGATGTCTGAGAGAATGCAAGCTGTACTGGATGCAGATGGAGGCCATACAAAATGGTAATAATGTTTTTCTACTGTCTACTAGCTATACTATTACGTTTTCTGTAATTGAGTTCTCTACTTTTCTTTTGAATTTTTTGTGGTTGGGTATTGTGGTAGTGCCATTGCCGGGCAGGGGTATGAAGACTTTCCAGACACTACTGTACCCATCACTGTCCAGTTTGCTCATTCGCTCGTCCCATTCGACTGTGGGGTATACGGAGTGGCTCTCTGAGGCTCAATGCCTTCTTGCTGCCAGAGAACGCAAAACTCATTCCAGGTATATTCCTCTCCTCCGTCCATCCCCAACTTCTTGATAAATTTCCCATGATGTTTCTCTGCTAGTGCCTTGTATTCATTGAAACAGCGCAGGCCTTCCGACTTCCACTGGATGAGGTAACCCATCCTGTAGCATATATGGTCGTCCGTAAACATTAGCAAATAAAGTGCTCCTCCGAGCAACATAGGTGTTACTGGTCCACCTATGTCGCTGTGAGCCATCTCCAACGGTTGGTGTCTGTGTACACATGAGGGCAAGGGTAGAAAAGGCTTCCACAACATTTTTCTGTAAACACAACTACTACTGATGCAACTTGGTACCAGGGGTGGCCGGAGAATTTTATTCTGTTCCATAGATAGTTTCCTAACCGCATCTGTCTCCAAGTGAGCCAATCAGAAGTGCCAGAGTGCTGTTCACCTCTCTGTTAACATCCTATCATCCACAGTGTTTGCTCATATTACAACTGATTTCTCTTGCCACCCACACCGGTTTACCTTGAGGATGTAAAGATACTCGACCTCTTCCAGGCCAACCATGAATCTATTCTGCCGCTTCAGCCCAGCTCCCCCCTTCTGTCCAAAGTTGACGTGGTAGCCTGACTTACAAAGCTGTGACACGGAAAGGAGACTCTTTCTGCCACATTCTGGCAGGTACAGTACGTCAGACACCACAAAGTTCTTTTGCTGCTTGACTGTCTTATCCCATACATGTAGCATGACATCACCCTTACCACGAGTATCGGTCTCTGTGTTTTCCACAACACAAATCCTATGCTCACCAGGTGGAATGGGTTGATAGTCGGAAAAGTGGTCGTGAATTCCCGTGACGTGTGTGCTGCAGCCACTGTCTCGAAGCCATCATCCAGGTACCAGTGGGAATTGTGTAGACGTAAAAGCTGCAAATGTTACCTGCATCTTGGGCTGCTCTGTGGGAAGGTCTGCCATCACCAAGATATTTGCATTATCTCTCGTGATGCCATTGGCTTAGTCTGCCTTGAGCTTCCTGCACCTACTCCATCTATGTCCTTTCTTTTGACAATGATAGCAGGTCAAAGTCTCATCTGAGTCTCCCTTCCACCCGAATCCAGCGGAGCTCTTCGAGTCTGGCCATTCACTTCCACCGCCACCTCTGGTAAGTTGTCCCGTGTATCGTCTGCCACCCACAGCGAGTACAGTGGTACTCGAGGCATCTCGGTCCCAGTTTAAGCTTGACTCGCCTACCTCAATCACTGTGATCAGCCCCTCCTGCAAATCTGGTTTCACTATCATGGCTTGGAGATCGCGCCATGAGTGCCATGGCAATGGCAATCCGTTCAGTAGATAGAAAGTCTTCTCTCTTGGATTGACAACTTCCTCAGCCTCTCGCAAGCACTTAACCATTCTCTCAATGTCCTGGATGAATTTTGTTACTGTCCCGCGCACCTCCAATGCGTAGTTGAACAATAAGTGTCAGAAGTAGTAGAGCTCCAAACTGAGAGCTTTCCTGTACCCCTCTGCAAGTGTATCCCTTAAAGCATCTGGATTTTTGTCATAGTTGTCTGAAGCGTATTGCACACAGATGTGCTGCTCCATAGCTTTCCGAATCATAGCTGTGATTCGGAACCATTTGTACAGCCATTTGTCGTAGGCATGAACTTGCGATATGGTACTTCCAGCGCTCCCTGGTGCGACTTCTCTCCCACATACAACCCACCACAGGTCGAGCTCCTTTAATTGATCTGACAACCTTTGCCTCCAGGGGCCAAAGTTACTATCACCAAGCAGAGGAAAGGTCATCCACCCCACCTGCTGTGTGTCTAAGACCTGTAACATAGTGCAGATGGCGATGACAGTCAATTCTGTAGATTCTGATGCATAGGAAAGGAAAGAGAACCAAAAACAATCTCCGTAGAAGTAGGTGACAGTGACAAACAGGAGAAAAAGGTCTGCAATCTGCACAACACTGATAGCTGTTTATTGAACATGCTTCTTTGTAGTTCTGTATGTCGTTAACGCGGAAGGCTCATAATTTGTAGGCACCAATGTGTGAAGAGGAAGGAACTTGCTTGTTGTATTTCCCAGGTACACTGCTACTGCTACCTAAGGTGAAATACATGTGTATGCCAAGGCACCGCATGTCACATCTTCCCAACTCTTAACCCTAACGACTATGAGGTTAATTCCAGGACTACATACACTCCCGTGTTAATACTTTTGCTGTAGCCCAGCTGCTGCATGTGACATCATAGCCTAGTAAAATAAATAAGAAACATGAAAAAAAAAAACGAAAAAAATTTCCTACATTATTATACAGTTCGATAGCACAAGCGGGAAATACTATCTTAAAGTCTTACACTATATTGCATTCAACTCCCACTGCTAGCCTTATATCTGAGGACCAGCGTCAGAGTTACCAATATTTTCACCTTTATCCCTCATCTCAGCGCTATATAGACCTAGCTGTATATTTCATACCGGTAGGACTCATGCATGCCAGATTGTCTGCGAGACACTACAGTATCTCCAAAGTGTCAGACCCGGAGCGGGTCC
Organism: Tuber magnatum; assembly: GCA_003182015.1. Classification (NCBI taxonomy): domain Eukaryota; kingdom Fungi; phylum Ascomycota; class Pezizomycetes; order Pezizales; family Tuberaceae; genus Tuber; species Tuber magnatum. The sequence goes on along the minus strand of PYWC01000018.1, from coordinate 946,821 downwards.
CGGTTCCGCAGTTTTTACTCCTGGCAGATTAGGATTTTGAGACGAGAAGAGAAGTGGATAGCACCTCACAACTTCACGTAGTGTATTGGCACACCCTTTATTTCCAAATTGCAATCATGTAATCTATCGTTATCCACCAATATCTTAAACTTACCCCCGCAATCCCGTAGTTAGACAAAGACTCAACAGAGAAAGCATACAAATAAGTAAGCAAACACCGAAAACTGCAATTCACTACATTTAATAGGCATGTCACCCATCCAGCAAGCACTAAAACAAGCTAAAGCTTGTTTTTATTTTTTTTTTGGAAAGAGGAGGTATGGAGAAAAGAATAAAATACAAACCCTTTAAAGCCCACCACTGGCACTCCCCCCCCTTTTTTTACACTCGATTTCCATTTCTTCATAATTTCGTTTAGCATATAGGCCTATCGGTATTATATCCTCTTCCACCATAGCTATAGGCTTGTCGTGGGGTGGAGTGTAATGTGGCGGTGAAGGCTCGATCAAGGTACGGTTGGTGAAAGTCGGGTTGAAATAATTGCGTGACGTTATTTAGTGGAACCTTGTCGTCGAGGACGGTAGTCTGGATGATGATACTATTTGGCAAAGCAGTTGGCGCAGCGGAAGCACCATCCATCTGTGCGCTTGATACTGAAGTACCATCGTCTACTTCTTCTGCCTTCTCCTGCTCCTCCTACTCTCCTTCCTTCACGGGCTCGGGCTTCACTCACAACTCCTTGCGTTCGCAATCAACTCATCATAGTGCGATTGATTAGACCCAAGCATCCCTCATGGGTCCGCCCCGCAACCTTTGACCTCTCTGCCACCGGAACCCAATTGGTAGCATCCCGCGCCGTGTCTGCTTCAACAGCGCCTTCTCGCTCTTCGGTGTTGCGGAGTCCACATTCGCATTCAGGAGCATGAGCTACTCATTGTACCGGGCTTGAAGGTTCCTCCTATTCCCGTGGCACGGGATGCCGAACTCTTGGAGTTTGCTGCGGAGGACGGACCCCCTTATCATGCTGAAGGCTATCTTTGGCAATGGGCGCAAGTCGGGAGGGTTTGGGTATGGGTATAGGACACTGGGTTTTGTGTCAGCTTTTTTGGAAGCCGGAGGGAGGGTTGGAGTGTACTCTGATTGAGACTTCGAAGGGCCGAAAAATCAGCTTTTGCCACCACAGAGGCTCTTGCATGGTGATGCTGGGGATTCCTTTGGACAACCGCACTCGATGTGAGAGTCGACTCTTATTTCCTTCATGTACCCGCCATAGATGAGGCTTCAACCATTCCGGATGCTATGAGTAAGTGAATGGTCAGCCCTGCGATTATCCGAGAATTTTGGAAGAGGGGGTGGGGGAGTAAATCTGACATGGCGGTGGTTTGTAATCTTCATCGCCATCATCACCAAGATGGATAACCTGATTTTGTGACGATGGCTGAGAGGAAGGCTGGGATCCGACTCTACTACTAGAAACCCTAGTAATCCTCCCACCACCGGCACTCTCCATTGACCCGTCCGAAGCATCACCATCATCAATCCTTCTCCCGGTCCTCCTTTTGCGTCCTCCTTCCTCCCTTAAACCTGTATAACCATCATCCTCCTCTCCACCGGTAGAAACCCTCCCCTCCCCAACGCTCTCTTCCGCCACCTCCATCAACAGAGGCCTCACTGCCATGAAAGCCTCAACCAATCCCTGTGCTGCTCCATTCTTCTTCCTAAGCTGACTCTCCTGAGCTGTAGTCCTCCACACAGGACACTTCTACGCCCGCACCAACGACTGCCGGATGCACACGGAGGAAAATGTGTGACAGCAGCCCGCCATGACGGGGATGTGGCAGTAGTCTTTGCAGATCCGGCATCGCAGCACCCACTCCACGGAACTGAGAACCGGGAGTCTAGTGGTGTTCTGATCGCTCGGGTCGGTTACGTCGACTACCTCTTGACTGTGTATGGAGCGATAGGGTTGGTTTATGTTTGCTACTATTGCTGCTATCGCCAATTATTGAAGAGGAGGGGAGGTGGTGGTTAGGCAAAGGGGATTCTGATG
>PYWC01000018.1:894942-943838 GCA_003182015.1 Tuber magnatum | reverse complement strand
TAAGGTGGGCATTCTGCTTTGTTTGGCTTAGCTACTTCAATTTGCTCTACTTTATTCTTTTTAGCTACGGGGTCCAATACCCTCCCGCAGTGGTCCAATACTGTCCTCCCCCCTGCAGTCCAATATCCCCTGGGATCCGATACCCGCCCGCAGAGCTCCGATATGCCCCCCCCCGCGCTGTCCAACCTCCTCCTCCGGTGCTCCGATACCCACCGGGGCCCAATACCCGCCCCCCTGTGGTCCAATATCCTCCTCCTACCGTGGTTAAATACCCACCCCCCACCACTGTTCAGCACCCACCTCCTCCTACGATCCAACATCCAGAGATTCCAGTTGGGAGGGCACGGGCCACCCCGGGAAGGGTTCTCAAACAGACCCTAGATGGACAGGTGAATTGGAGAGGAAGACATGCTCCAGGGGTTAGAGAGGAGGTTCACCGTTTTTAGTTCTTGGGGTTTTTTTTAATAATAATATTATTAAATTTTTATAAACTATAGGGTGGAGATGGCCAGGTTGCAATCACACTGTAACACGGTTGTAAAAATCCAATAATCTTCCTTGGTTGCGGCAGATCTATAATATATACGGGATCCCCATAATTAACTGACTCAATCTGAGTTATTACTCGATAGTCCCCCCAAACCCTCTACACATCTAGTTTAGCAATTACGTACAGACCAATACTCCATGCATCGGCCAATCTATGCTTGCATCTACCGGAGACTGGATTTCCGGGGCTACGAATACCCCCGCTCACCGCTAGGAACAGGAGAGACTAACAGCAATAATAAATTCATCAGACTGGTCGGAAAGATCTAGGGCCTCGATTGACGAATAATTAGACTAACCCTAACCCTACTCAACAGGGGCCTGGGCAATTAATCTGCAAACCCGGCTGTGAATTTACCGGTATGGTGCAAAGCGTATAAAACGTACCCCGGGGTGGGTGCACCCATGTAATGCCTGTATTTCAAGAGGGTTGAGGGTTATAAATACCAAAAAGAACTTTGAAAGCTTGCCGGTTCAATTCGCCACCGAATCAATTTTTATAACCTACGGTGTAGAATAAGAATCAAAATACTTGAAAACCTTTACAATTAATTATTCTTACAACCATATTTGTAAATATTTTCTCTCCACAATTTCCATGTGGAATTGTAATCCAAGATGGATACTTCTTCAGAATAATGGAGACATATAGAATGAAGGTAGTATATGGTTCTGCGGAATATGAAGGGTTGGTTAGCAGAAGATACAAATCCCATCGACGGGTAAACAATGTATCAACTAATTAAGTTATCATATGAATGTTCATTAGATTTAATATGATAGCTTACAATATTAAAAATATACCCCTAAAAATTCAAAATTTGGGTCTAAGTTGAACATCCAACCTGTCAAATTTCTTTTAAGTATTTATAACCGTCAACCTTTATGAAATACAGGCATTACATGGATGCACCCACCCCGGGGTACGTTTTATACGCTTTGCACCATATCATATATTGTAGAGGTGGGTGTCTTTGGATATGCCTTTATCCGCGGTGTGTCTCTCCCAAATAGAATATACGTGATCGCCTTTTCACCTACTAACTAGCTGCAGCTTGCCGCTACTCCTAGTTCATGGCCGTCGACTGTTATCAGCGACCAACATATATTAGCCCCCGGGAGTACAATGAAACCGAGCGGTACATAAGGGCAATGCTTTGGTGAAGGGGAAAAGGGCGTAGTCAGACCTTTTTCAGGGGCTCAGAGGTATTGTTATTTGCTAAGTGTGAGTACAAGAACGAGGCTTGGTTGCCATTGCTAGAGAGAGTGTATCGGGAGGCTCTTGGGGATTGTGATGCGATCGAGGTGGGCTCAACTAGACAAGATTTTGCTCCGCTCCTATTCCTGGTATGGTGATAGCGGGTGACAGTTGACTGATGCAGTGAGTATTGAGGTGGTTGAAGACTTGACTTAGGGTGCTACAAGTGGTGATTAGACGTGATGTTCTGGATATGGACAGGTTCTGGGAGGAATAACTTGTTCCTAGTTCGTTTTCTAGGAAATGCTCGGGTGGAGTGGTCCGGAATTATCTCCCGATATGCTTACTCTGTTCCTAATGGGAGGGAGGCAAATGGAAAGCGGGGGGGTGCGACAGGTATATCACTCTCTGGAGTGATGGTTTGATATAGTTGACATCCGAATAGATGGCACTCTTCGAACACTACTTCGAGGACGCCAGTACCTTGTGGATTTCATGTAAGCTAAAACCAATCTCCGCATGTCTTAGTTCTTAACCGGAAAGGCTAAAATTTATGGAGTCGCCCCGATCGGGAATGGATGTGCACCCTCCCCCGTCGGATCGGGACTGATGGGGCGGTTCCAGAGCCGGTGCGAGCCAGGCAATGCGCAAGAAAGGGTACGGGAACAGGGCCAGGACCCATCAGGACCTCCCCCATCCGTAGGAGCAAAATCGAAGTCATGCTGCCGTCCAAGACAGGAATGAAGGTCGGCCCCGGGGGTGGCGAGGAGAATACTAATGCGCTCGGTTAGGATGATACGGTGGAGGATGCTGCCCGCAAAATGGTAGGTTATGGTGACGACGGTGACGACGAGTGCGGATGGGAAGATCAATTCCTCCTTATCTAAAAAATATAGGGACCGTTGTGTTGCTTCGCGGCATCGAGGGTCCTTGCGGGCTTGTAAGGTGGGCATTCTGCTTTGTTTGGCTTAGCTACTTCAATTTGCTCTACTTTATTCTTTTTAGCTCACTCCGGCTCTTGGTTACGATCCGATTGAGAGGTCCTGTTGCGGTATGTGGGATCGGTTTAGCCTGCTTGTTACTAAGTCGATAGGAGAAAAATTTGTTCCTGATAATGCGTGCGTTGTAGCATAACTTTATTCCGAAAGCCTTCATCCGGGGCACAATCCGCGTGTATGGTACGGTAGAGTATTTAAGCAACCCGTTAAACTTCCGAGTGCGTCTCATCAACTACCACTTGTGACCCTGGAAGCTAAATAAACTTAGCTAAGGTAGGGGGAGGTACGAGCGGTGACCGATAAACTCTACACGGCGGGCCCGAGTGTCCACGGTCAGCCTACCAATACCATGGGAGAAAGAAAACAGGGGCACATGGAACTTCCTAACTGTATAATGTCCTGTCTCTTTTTTTTGTTAGATCAGGGTTTTCTGCTTTGGGTGCATGATAACTTGAAGTAAGCACTTTCCGGGGCACAAACAGATGATTCTGGAGGTACCTCAGGACAAATTAGAAGCCCAAGGCGAACGGGGGCCGGAGAGGTTATTCCAAAAACAAGTACAGTACTAGTAATACCCAGGCGGGTAACAGTCAAAGGTGATTTGTGCGCCAAAGGAAACTTTCCTGCATCAGCCCAATCTCAGGTTATTGAAGCCGACTTTCAATAGACACCCCGCGCTGCCAGTGCGGTGCTCGCGTATTCGGCATTGGTGCTCGTCCCCATATTCGGCGGGTCTTGCGATTGACGACTCCGACAGCAGACTTAAGAGTAGAACGGTGCCGATGCCGTTATGTTTGAGGGACAGAGGGGTGTTTTACCCGACGAGGAGGGCCATCCCAGCACGCTAATCAAGCTCCGAGTTCAAAGGCCAGGTAGAATCGTGGGATTCTTGCGTGTTTTTGTGGGTTGGACCCAGGTCTGACATTCCTAAATAGCAAGGCGAAATGCATGGTCCAGAAGCTGGTGAAGGTGGCGCTTGACTTCACTATACCATTTCCCCGCCTGCTCGGTAGTCGCTATCACGGGCAAGGCTGGTGGTAAGGTGGGGTTTCCGTTTGTCTCCTGGACGTGCCCCCGCCCCATACATACCACGGATCGCTGAATACCCTTTAGTCCAACTCTCCATCGGTAGGAATCAGCTAGAATCTAGAGCGGGCATATGTCGCGGGCCATACCGGCAGTGCGGGTGATGGTTAGGTTGGTCGGAGATTTGGTTACAAGTTGGAACAGCGGTGACACCAGGGACTAGACTAGTCTAACATGAACGTCCTGAGCACCTTATACAGTATATTTTCTGCATGGGTGGGGGATAGCGATTTTGAAATTTCTATCTAATCTGAAATCAACTAAAATCCGAACAACTGTCTACGGCAGCAGATCGTTCCGCTCTTTTTTTCTATTTCTTTGTGCGGAAAACCGCAGGTTCGGTAGCATGGGCACTCGTAGCAGTCCCATGGGAATGAGGGAAATGAGAAAGGATGAAGAAAGGTGGAAATAGAGTGGCATATAGGAAGCTTGGCGAAACTTGGAGAGTTTATTGTGTGCATCCCGTAAGGCATAGGAGTGTAGAAGGCCGAAAGTGTAGGAAGGTACGTAGGAGGTCTAGGATTCGGGGGAAATTGAAGAGAGTAGCGATGCCCCGTGATCCAGCTCGAAGAGGCACGAGCTTACGCAATAGCGCCCACCGTAGAGCGGTGCATCGTATAGTAGGTCCTCATCTTTCTACTAAATCCGGCAAGAGGACAAATCCAGCGCGCGATTCGCGGCGAGAGTGGTCGGAGAAGAGAGCCGCAGTAGGTATTGTAGGGGGTGAAAATGTTTTGTTTTCTTTTTGTCTACATTGAGGGTTTCTGAGTGATAAGGTTGGGTAGGTTTTTTTCTTTATGTTGTTAGGGTTCAGTTGTAATTGGCTACAGTGGTGTGCTGTGGACCAGAGAGGGATAAAAGGGGTTTTTTCTCCCTTCCCTGGAAATGAGAGACGGAGAGACAACAAACCTACTGTGGAAGCAAGACCTGTGACGAACGACAACCTACAACAACGAAGTTGTATCTACATCTGCAGAGCTTATGTTTGTGTTCCTTGCTTTCTCTTCTTAGTATAAATTTGAAGTTGTGCGGATATACTTTCGGAATTCTTTATGTGTCTGAAGGCGTTGATTGCCGGAGTGATTTGTAAGTGAGTGAAGCTTACCTGTTTTGTGTGTTTGGACTGTCCAACTTCAACTTACTGTAGCATCCCAACACAAGATTTATTAAAGTGATTAAGCAAAAAGTTTACTGATCATGTAATATCGCTTATTGTACCGTAGCTTACTCGCACGGCCAAAGTGAATCCGGACACCGCTTCTTATAGCCGTGATCAGCCGACCAATAAGAGGGGGAACCCAGATGGAAACTTAGTAAACACATAGGGTATAGCACAGAGAAAAATGACCAACTACATACATCCTAAACTATCATATACCCCTACTCACGCAACCAATTTGAAGTCAAACACTTCCTATAAGTATTACCACCTTCAAGTTAGGTGTCAGGCTTCAACCCAGATATATAAGTATATCATTTACCCCCTAAAGTTATTGTTTCTACCATGGAAACAACAAGCCCAAATTAAGCACCTGAGGCATGACAACCTGTTCCTTTCTACAATTTATCAGGTTACATCATTCAGCTTGGCAAGCCCATTCTGCATCATTATTCGTTGGCCGATCACTACCATACCGTAAGAATCGGTGTCCGGTTCAATTCTGCCGCGCGAGTATTGAATAGCGCCCAGGTGCCCTGTCGCAACTGTAACGGTTGGGGTCCGAGTTTTGCGAGAAAAGGATTGTCTACCAGTTATTCGGTCAAATTTTTAAAGTGCTCGTGGAATCGGAAAATCCTGGAAAGCCGCGCTTAAGCACTCTCCCCGCGCGTATCATACCAAGAGAACCGCTCTTTCGCACTAGTCATGGCCTGTGCCCTTCTGTGTTAGGCGTTGGTTTCTCCTGTTGAACTGCGAGTCCGAGGGTACGGTCCCCCGCACCCAGCCAAGGATGACCGGCCAAGCAGGGAATCCGAAGAGAGACTAAAGCAATCACAAGGGCATCCGGCGTTGTCGGGAAGATCTATTCCTCCCCGGATGGACATGGGATTCCTAGTAGCACTAGCCCTGCCTCACCGGAATTAGGGGAATTAATTGACAAACGATATTTTGCGCTTACGCTATGTCGTAGAGGTGGGCGTTTATGGATTTGTCATTCTTTTATGTGCCGTATGTTGGCCCTAACTGGGATATAACCGATCCCCTTTTCATCGACTAGCTAATGGGGCCCCTCCGGTCCTAGGTCGCGACCGGCAATCAACCGTCATCCGTAGCCAACTGCACCTTCGAACTCAGGAGCACCATTACCGTAGGCGGTGTGTAATGGCAGTTTCTAGCGAAGAGGAATGGAGCCTTATCACACCTTTGCCACTGGCTCAGAGGCATTGTTCATTGCTGGGTGTGGATGTGAGAACGGAACTTGGCTGCCGTTTCTTGAAAGGGTGTATGTGGAGGTCCTTTGTTATTACAGTGCAACCGAAGGGGCTCAACTGGGCAAGCATTCACTCATCTCCTGTACCTGCGGTGACGATAGTGGGTGAACGTCAAGTGGCACAATGAGTATTGAGGTGGTTGAAGACTTGGCCTGGGGGGCTAGAAGCGATGCTTAGACTCGCGACATTCTGGACAAGGACAAGTTCCGGAGGGAACGGCCCGCTTACAGTTGGTTTGTAAGGAAATATAGGGGCAGAGCGGTGCGGAATTACCTCCAGATGTCATTATTAATTTTTCAATGCGAGGGAGCCAGACGGAAAGCGATTCGCCTTAATCAGTTATGGGCTCCGGCGCCGATTTGGATATCAACTGTGTTAGAAACCCGGGGTGTGCGCCAAGTAGACTGCTCCATGGACGTGATGGTTTGAAAGGGTGGGTACCTGAACAGATGACACTCTTCGAACATCATTTCGCGACGACAGTGCCTCACAGATTTCACGCAAGCCAAAACCGATCTCCACATGTTTTCGCTCTTAGCCGAGAAGGCCAAACATTATGGCGCCGCCCCAACAGAAGCTGGATGTGCGGTGTCGGGCCGCTTCTAGGTTGGCGGAGCTGTGCTGCAAACGGTGTAAGCCAGGGAGCGCACGGGAAAAGGTGCTAGAGCGTGGCCGAGGCACAGTCGGGGTACTCACCCACTCCAGGCAGCAAATTCAAGGGCGTTCTGCCCTCCAAGCATAGCACGGATTCTGTCTTCCGCAAATGCAGGACAGCGGATGAGGGGGCGAAGGGGGGAGGAAGAAGAGGGGTGCTAAGGAAAGGAGGGAGAAGCACTGACCGAGGGTCACTCCAATGGCGAAGGCAATGGCAGAGAAAACTGCTGTAGCGCTTGTGTTCGGGGCCAGACGCCGACGGCCGAATTTGTTCATGCTGCCCAGGGGGATTCTGGTGGGCTCGATTAGGATAATTCGGCGCAGAATGCTGGCCGTAAAGCGGTAGATGGTAGTGATGGCGGCAACGATGGCAAATCGGAAGATCAATTCTTTATCTGGAAAATATAGGAACCGCTATGCCGTTTCGGAGCGTAAAAGGTCCTTGTGAGTCCCAAGGCTGACATTATGCTTTGCTTTGCTTAACTGTTTCCACTATATGCTCTACTCTATTCTTTTTGGCTTCTTTTGGTCCTGGGTTAGCGTCCAATCATGAGGACATGTTGTCGTGCTATTAATATGTGAGATCTAATTTAGCCCCCTTGTTGCTAAGTCGATAGTAGGAAAGATTTATTCCTCATACCTCGAGCGCTGTAGTATATCCCACAAACATTCATCCCGGTCACAATTCTCGCACATAGTACGATAGAGTATTTTGCCCCCCTACAAGCTCTAGGGATCTTATCACCAACTATCACTCGTAAACATTGAAGCCATCTGAACTGGGCCAATGTGTGAGAAGGCAAGAGCTGGGACCTGGAATCCCTATATTGTAGGCTCCAGTGTTCGCGGTCAGCCCACCGGTGCCACGGAGGGGAAAAAACAAAGGGGTACGGGCAACCACCTAACTGCACTAAATCCTGCTTTTTTGTTAAAACCGCGTTTTGTTTTGGATAACTTGGCATAATGAGCGAACGCTTTCCGGCATACGAACTACTGGTTCGGGAAGTATCTCGTGACAAATGAAAATTCCCAGGCAGCCAACAACAAATCCTAGTATTATAATACCCAAGCAAATCATCGTGAAAGTTAATTTATATTCTAATCGAAACTTTCCTGAACCAGGCCAATCTCGGGTTACCGAAAATAGCTTTCGATTCGCACCCCCCATTCCAATTCCCGCCCGCCCGGCACCGATGTCCGCCCCCGTGCTTGGCGGACCCTTACATCCCCAACTCGGATGATGGACGCGGGGGCGAGGTGGTACTGGCGCCGGCGTGTTTGTGTGTTTCAGCAATACGGTGCCGGCCAAGATGTCTTACACCACAAGGAGGGCAATACAAGCACGCTTGGGAAGCCCTGAGTTCAATGGCAGGATAGGATCGTGAGATTCTCGTGCGTGCCCGTGGTGTGTAACCCCGGTCTGACATACCTATATAGGAAAGCAGAATGCGGGGTCTGGAAGACAGTGGAGGTGGAGCTTGACTGCACAACATCTTTTCCCCACTCGCTCGATGGTTACTATCATAGGCAAAGGCCACAGTAAGGTGCGGTTTCTGTTTGTGTCTTGCACATTCCCCCCACCCATGCGTACCACAAATTGCGCAATGCTCCGTCGTCTAGGAGAACAGATGTCGCAGCAAGGTTAAGTCGCGCTTCGCCAGTACCTTTTTCCTAGTGACCATCCCTTCGGACAAGTATTCTGGTCTCTCCCAAAATCAACCGTGCAGGTTGTACCCGAAAACCGAGCATTATATCTGCGGAGTGGAGGGGGGTTAACAGCATAGCCATATTTGGACAACATCTGGAATGGATCTAAATGAGACCAAATCAATATACAGTCGCACCCGGCGAATCTGGATGGCTAAAGTCATGAGCAAACTAAAATATCCTAGATAACAAAACCTCTGAGAGAGCAAATTGGATGACCAAATATTCTTGCAAAAGATGCAAAATAAGGAGCGATAATTTGCCACCATTCCATCAAGGGCGGGATGAGAGCAGGAGTAGCAGGTAAATGACGCGGGCAGTGGGTGGGAAACCAAAGTGTTGTAAATAGTCTACGCTCTTTCAAGTCCTCATGTATTTCTGTTAATAGACTGATGTAGTCTACACTATAAAGTGTTTGGGATATATGTTCAAAAGGGGTTGATAGGATATGGATCGGTGTTATACTAAGATAACCCTACAAACAATTTTTCCTTTGTATCATTCATTCATTTATTCTTTTCTTTTGTTTTCTCTTAACTACAACCAATACAAAACAATACTACCTCACTCACTCTCCTCCCTCCACCAAAGGTCTCGTCTTCGTTTCCTGCTACGTTCAGCCTCTCTGCTGCCACCGATCTCCTGTTGCTTCAACACAAAGTGTCTAGTCTGACACCCAGTAATAGATTCTCTTTTTCTCTTATTAAGCCACTATGGAGACACTAGCATGCTCCTATCAGAGGGTGCCCATGAGGGCATGCGAAAAGTTCAACATCCCTCCTGGATCCCAAATCTCCGTTGGCAGGAATCCGCTAGAATCTAGAGCGGGTGTATGTTGCGAACCCTGCTGGTAGTGAGGGCGATGGTTGAAATAGTATCGTAGAGGAAGAGGAACATTTGATCACAAGTCGGAATAGCGGTAACATCGAAGGCTAGGCTTGCATGAGGTGATACTAGACACCGTATATAGTATATTTTCTATTGGAATCCATAAAGGGATAGAAGTTGCGGTTGATGGTGGAAGGCGCGGGAAGGATGGCCGAATGTCGCAGTGGTTTACTGGAGGTTACGGGAGTCTGGCAGTCAGGTTGGAAGTCTGATGGATTGGTCCGATGATTTAGAGATGATTCTAGGAGCATGTCCTTCCTTTGTTATCACGGGAGTGGAGGGCCTTAGGCATGTGTGGAATCCCGGAGACGGGTGTGGTGATCCCAAGGGGGATCGTTTTGCTTTGATAATGTTTTACTTATACACCTGTCATTACCGATTAGTTTAGTTTGATTGAATGAAGGTCATGCTCGTACCTTTCCTATCCTGATCCCACAACGTCCAAGCCCGATTCTGGCTTTCTCAGTCTACCGCTGTGCAACATCTCAGTTTATTATACTCCAAGATTTTATATGTGGATGGGGATGGTAGACCCCGAAATTTCAATCCAACCCGAGGGCTCCTAAAGCCCAGAAAAACTCTGTGTGATAGTAGATTGTTGTGCCCATTCCTTTCTATTTATTCGTAGGGAGAACTGACACAGTTCTCGTGGGTTCGATAGCATGGGCCCTAGTAGTAGTCCCGTGGGAATGAGAGAAGTGTAAGAAGGGATGAAGGGGGGTAGAATAGAGGGGAAGCGGCAGATGAGCAACCCTGATTAAGCATAGAGAGTGCATTGTGTATACCCGGTGTAGCATGCTAGTGTGGTAACCCAAGGGGGAGGAACGAACGTACGCGGCAGGTCTAGGATTTGTCGGAAATTGAAGAGAAGAGTGATGATTCGTGACCTAACTCGTAGGTTCAAGATGAGGGATGAATCCATACAATTGTGGCCACCACAGAGTGGTGTAACTTATACCAGGTTCTCATCCCCCGGTCGATCTGTCCGGATCGCAAACCAAGCTCAAGGTTCGTGGCGAAGGTGATTGGAAAAGAGAGGTGCAGCAGATATACAGTGAGAAATGGGTCAGAAAAAAAGAAGAGAAGGGGACACCGGCATAGCCCCGTAATCTCCATGGAAGTTTTGGGGGTTTAACTTTGGATTCATTGCAAAAATCTTCCCCAGCGCTCTATATAATCACTTATATAACCACTATTACATTCACAGGGAGCCTGCTAAGCGCAGAGGTCATTCCTTCTAATACCGCGGCCGTGTTTTCCAAGTCACCAATTTTTAGCATGGGACTAATAGGGGAAACAGAGAGAGTCACTGGCAGATCGCTGAAGGCTAGCGCACCTGAGCGCCAGAAATGAGGAGCCGGGCGATTGGTTGATTCAGTAACTAATGGCAGGAGAGGGAATATATAAGTTTCCAAAACACTGACCTGGAAGAACGGTGGCGCTGTTGCCTGTTACACCCTCTTTTCTGTTTCTTGGTGTCGCATCACAGACTCAAGATTTAATCGGTATCATACCAAACTTACCGCTAAGATTCTGTTACACAGCAACAAAGGAAAGAAAACATGCATCATACAACTGATCTTGTTCCGCTCTTCCAAATCTCTCTGGATTCTGCATGAAAAATATCAAATATCCATATCCCGCTATAGCAACGGGGACAGACCCCCAAGGCTCTCGCGGTGATCTTCCGAGAGATACAGCAATTACCACTGTCGCGGTTCCCGCATTACGGGACAAGGAGGGTGATAGGAAAGGTAACAGGTAGCCGCAAGTTACTTATCGGGCGTTTGGTGCATGTAAAGCGAAGAATTTTGATTGTCCTTATTGCTGGAGATGGGGGATAAATCTAAGGTTCTGGTACCGAATTCAGTGGGAAACGCTGATTTTATTACAGTAGACTATTATAGGGCAAGATAGAGTCGATCTTGGGCGGAGATTAGTGTGCTGGCGGACTGGCGCCTGACTTGTCAATAATAAAGTACCAGTTACACAAAGTGCAAGGGAATTGCCAGGACGGGTTGAGCCACAATGCGACAGCCTCACAGCGACCCCGCTTTCGTTCCTCGCTCAGTTTCTATCAACCCAGCCCAGCGACTCAACAATTGATCCTCGATAAAAAATATTACGACCAGCGAGAAAATGTCGCACTCTAATACCGGCGACGCTACCAACTCCCCCGAAAACGCCCACTACTCACATAACACCAACTCCTTCAACTACACCAATTCTTTTCATAACGTGAACTTTGGTGTGACGGACGAGAAGTCTGAGATTCTAGCATGGTTATCTCCAATTGAGCCCCGCATCCGACATCAAAACATTCGAACCCGTAGAGCCGACAACGTCGGGGAATGGCTGCTGGGAACCGACGAATTTCAAAAGTGGTGCGGCGGCGCACAAGCGGGTGGATCCGAGAATGCGGTTTTATTTTGCTGCGGCGATCCGGCGGTTGGCAAGACATATTTCAGGTGAGAGCCGATCCTGGGTGAAGTGCTAAAGGGTGGTGGTGCTGAAGAGCGAGTGATGCTAGTTCGCTAGTGGTCGACGGCTTGTGCGACAAGTCCAAAGAACAAAATATAGCTATTTCATGTTTCTACGTTGATTTCGCCGCGCGGGAGGAGCAGTCTCCAACAAACGTGCTCGGTTCACTACTGAAACAACTTGTCGCCGGATTGGAAAGGGTCCCGGACGAGATAAGTCAGACGTTTAAAGATCACAAAAAAATGATTGGTGGAAGGGGGCTGCGGGTGGTGGAAGTTGTGAAGATGCTGCAGATGGTCACATCTTTGCAGCCGACATTTATATGTGTTGATGCTGTGGACGAAAGCGCGGAAACGCATCGAGCTGAGGTTCTAGAGTCGTTAAAACTAGTGCTCGAAACGTCCCCGAAAACGCGAATATTCCTGACCGGAAGACAGCACATCCGTGACGAGATTATGAGGCATCTTGCAGGGAACGTGGCAATTTTATCCATAAGACCCAGCAATGACGATATTGTGGGATATATCCGGATGAGATTGGGTAAGGATTCATATCGACATGCGGTGGATAGCGATCTGGAGTCCGAAATAATCCAAAGTATTACCGAGAGTATCCCCGAAACGTAAGTAGGCAGCATGGGGGAAAAACATGCTTCACACTCGCCACTAATCAGCGCAACTAGATTTCTACTGATTTCCCTCACCATGGATGCTATTCTTGGGGAAACTACATCCTATGGCAGGCGACAAAAGCTCAGGGCAGTCACGGATGGATTGGATTTGAAGGATGTTTACGGTGCGACTTTGGAACGAATAAAAGGGCAGGGCGGGGAGAAAACAAGGCTTGGGATGGCGGCCCTGATGTGGATCTCCCATTCGGAGCGGTTATTACAACTTGATGAGCTTTTGCACGCCCTAGCCGTTGAGATAGGGTCTACAGATCTCAACCCTGAAAGGATTCCTTCGGTGGAGACATTGTTAAGCTCCTGCTTAGGGCTTGTCATTGTCGATAGGGAGGCTTCGACTGTTCGCTTGATCCATTTCACGCTCCAGGAATACCTTCACACCTGCCCCGACCTCTTTGGCGCAGTTCACTCGATAATGGCCGAGGCCTGTCTAACATACCTCGACTTTCGCGCTGTTGGGGAGATTTCGCCAACCCGATTTGCTCTCCCTCAGTCGACTATCTTCCTCAAATATTCATCCTTATACTGGGGGGCCCACGCCAGGAGGGATGCTACCAGACCCGTGGTATCACTCGCGCTCAAGCTTTTCAGTCAAATAGAGAGTCATATATCTACCAAGCTACTATTGGCGGATATCATATCGAGGACCGGCCGATATAATGGCGATATCCCCCTCAACGGTCCCCTGAATGGATTTACGGGGCTGCATTGCTCATCAGTTTTCGGTATTGTTGAAATCGCCACTGCTCTGATTGACCAACCAAATTCCGAGGTCAACAAAAGAGATTTTCTAGGTATTACACCGCTCATATGGGCTGCCATATGTGGGCAAGAGGAGGTCACGAAACTGCTGTTAGAAAGGGAGACGGTCATTCCCGACAAACCGGATAATTTTGTTCATCGAACAGCGCTAGCATGGGCTTCCGGGAGGGGACATGAAGGAGTCGTGAGGCTACTCCTTAGCCGGGCAACTTCCAATCCCGATGGGACAGATGGTTGGTGGGGTAAGACGTCGCGAGTGATGGACATGGCCCTACGAAGGAGATTTGTGAACGCCAACAGGCCAGACAAATACGGTCAAACTCCAATCTCGTTGGCTGCTGAAGAGGGGCATGAAGAGGTGGTGAAGCTTCTGTTATGGAGGAAGGATGTCAAACACGACGTGACAGACGGATACGGCCGTACGCCTCTCTTCTGGGCAGCTAGTAAAGGGCGTGAGGGGGTAGTAAGGCTGTTATTGGAACGGGGTGAAGTCAAAATCGAGAGGCCGGACAAAAATGGCCAAACCCTGCTGCTGTCGGCCGTCGAAAGCGGGTATGAGGGAGTGGTTAGGCTGTTATTGGGAAGAAAAGATGTCAGCCCCAATATGCCCAATAAAGCCGGTCAGAAGCCACTCTCGTTGGCTTCCGAAATGGGGCATGATGGAGTAGTGAAGCTACTATTGGGACTGGAAGACGTTAACCCCGATATGCCGGACAACGATGGCCGAACGCCGCTCTCGTGGGCTGCTGCGAATGGGCGTGATGGAGTTGTGAAGCTACTGTTGGGACGGGAAGACGTTAACCCCGATATGCCGGACAACGATGGCCGAACGCCGCTCTCGTGGGCTGCTGGGAGTGGGTATGATGGAGTTGTGAAGCTACTGTTGGGGCGGCAAGACGTCAACCCCGACATGCCAGACAGCCATGGCAAAACGCCGCTCTTGTGGGCTGCTGGGAATGGGTGTGATGGAGTTGTGAAGCTACTGTTGGGGCGGCAAGACGCCAACCCCGACATGCCAGACAACTATGGCCGAACGCCGCTCTCATGGGCTGCTGGCAGTGGGTGTGATGGAGTTGTGAAGCTACTGTTGGGGCGGCAAGACGTCAACCCCGACATGCCAGACAGCCATGGCAAAACACCGCTCTTGTGGGCTGCTGGGAATGGGTGTGATGGAGTTGTGAAGCTACTGTTGGGGCGGCAAGACGCCAACCCCGACATGCCAGACAACTATGGCCGAACACCGCTCTCGTGGGCTGCTGGGAATTGGCGTGATGGAGTTGTGAAGCTACTGTTGGGACGGGGAGACGTTAACCCCGATATGCGGGACAACGATGGCCGAACGCCGCTCTCGTGGGCTGCTGGGAGTGGGTGTGATGGAGTTGTGAAGCTACTGTTGGGGCGGCAAGACGTCAACCCCGATATGCCAGACAACGACGGCCAAACGCCGCTCTTGTGGGCTGCTGCGAATGGGTGTGATGGAGTTGTGAAGCTACTGTTGGGACGGGAAGACGTCAACCCCAATATGCCAGACAACAATGGCTGGACACCGCTCTCGTGGGCTGCTTGGGGTGGGCAAGAGAAAGCAGTGAAGCAACTGTTGGCCAGTAAAGATATCAACTCCAACACGACTACCAAACCCCGTTCGACGCCACTCTCGTTGGCTTCCCGGCAGAGACATCAGGGAGTGGTAAAGCTCCTGCAAGCCCACCTATCGGCAAACCCCAACACGGTTTAACCCCAGAAATATAAAATCTTCCCTATTATCCTCAAAAATCGGTGTTCGCCGCTTCCTCCGCATCCCCATCTACACGCCTAAATACCCTGCCGGCCAGTTCCCTTTCCCTCAGATAACATTTACCTGCCTCCCTGCGTCGTACGGTATCCCCGTTGACATCCCTGTCTTCCCTTCCCTTCCCTTCCTTACCTTTCCCTCTCTTTTCCTCCGGTTTTCGTTTAAAACTCTCCTTTGAAGTCGTCATTGCAGGTGATCCATGTTCGGAACCCAGCATACACATGTATGTCTTAGAGCTTTGAGTAATACTTAGCGGTATAGCGATCATTTATGATTTTATCCTCTTACTGTTTAATTTACGGGTGCGGGTGTTCTATTCTTATCTAATAGCGATGACGCGAATTTTCAATCTATTTCTATCTACTTTTATGTTTTCCGCATGTCGATTTTGTTTTTAGATTTGGAAAGCGCGTGTTTCCTGCTCATTGATCGCGGCTTTGGCACTTCTTCACTGTTCCTAAGCTCTGCTTTGTTCTTGTGCGCGATCCATGCACACACAGTACTATAACCTTCTTAGTGTGTTCCTTTACCCTGCCTACGGCTCTTGAAGAAATGGCGGCGCAAACAAAGCCTTGTGATGCTTACCTTGATTGAATAGATGGGTAAGGCACCATGGCTGAACATTTTATGAAGCACTCAATTCATCCCCAGATATGAGAGCCAACCACAAAACCGGAGCGTATATACGGGATTCCCATAATTAACCGACNCCCCCCCCCCACCCTCTACATCTGTCCAGCCATCCATTCATCCGGTTCAACAATTACATACAGAACAGTACTCCATGCATCCATCAATCCATGATTGCATCCCAGGAGACCGGACTTCCGGGACTAGATATACCCCGCTCACCACTAGGATCCCGTGAGAGACTAACAGCAATCCCAAATGTATCGGCACTTCCCGGAAAGACCTGGACCTGGATTCACATATAATTAGGCTAACCCTACCTAGCGGAAACCGGGGCAATTAATCGACAAATCTGGTTGTGAACTTACCGGTATATTCTAGAGGTGGGTATTTATGGATTTGCCTTTATTCATCGTGTGCCACCCCCAAATGGAATATCTGTGACTACTCGAGTACCTTTTCATCAACTAATTAATGGCAGCTTGCCGCTACTAGTTCGTGGCCATCGACCGTTTTCAGCGACAAACATATATTAGCACCCGGGAGCGCAATGGAACCGAGTAGTGCATAAGGGTAGTTTTTGGCGAAGGGGAACGGGGTATAGTTAGACTTTTTTCAAGGGCTCAGAGGCATTGTTATTTTCTAAGTGTCAGTATAAGAACGAGGCTTTGTTGCCACCTCTAGAGAGGGTGTAGGGGGAGGCTCTTGTGATTGTGGTGCAATCGAAGTGGGCTCGACTAGGCAAGCTTTTTCTCTGCTCCTATTCCTGGTATGACGATAGCGGGTGACAGTTGACTGATCAACGAACATTGAGGTGGTTGAAGACTTGACTTAGGGCGTTACAAGGGATGCTTAGACTTGCGATATTCCGGATAAGGACAGGTTCTGGAAGGAACAATATGTTTGCAGTTAGTTTGTTAGGAAGCGTAGGGGAAAAGTGGTCAGAAATTATTATGCGATATGCCTGTCCGGTTCTTAATGGGAGGGAGGCAAATGGAAAACGGTTGTCTCTGATCAGTTGGGGCCCCCACCCGATAGCACCATCTGGATGTCAATCGTCCTGGAAAACCGGGGGGTCCGCCCGGTGGAGCACTCCCTGGAGTGGTGGTTTGATGTAGTGGACATCCGAATAGATGGCACTCTTCGAACACTGTTTCGGAGATGCCACTGCCTTGTGGATTTCATTTAAGCTAAAACCGATCTCCCCATATCTTGGCTCTTAACCGAAATGGCTAAACTTTATGGAGTCACCCCGATCGAGAATGGGTGCACAGCCTCTCTCGCCACTGTCGCCAGAGCATGACGGGGCGGGGCCAGAGACGGTGCAAGCAAGGCGATGCGCAGGAAAGGGTACGGAAGCAGGGTCAGGACCCATTAGGACCTCCCCCGTCCGTGGGAACAAAATCGAAGTCATGTTGCCGTCTAAGACTGGAATGTTTTACAGATAATGCAACAAGGTATGGCTTCAACCAAGACTTTTCGATTTGTATAGAAGAGAGTAACGATAGTGAGAAGGAAAAGACTGACAAGGGAGGAAGGAAAACAACCTTTTTGAACGAGACAACTTCTTGTTACTTCAAAGAAAAGACGAGAGAAATACAGGTCTTATAATCACTTCTGATCCGTGCTCCGACTCCCAAACCTCCGTGGAGAACCTTGTATCCTCTTCCCCTAATACTAGTGTGAAGAAAAAAAAATTCTGTTTCAACTCACTAGTCTCTAACACTGCTTGCCGCAGAAGAAAAATCTCTTCACCAACGAAACATCTCCGGTCAGGAACCTGCTTCGACGAGGGGGCAAGACAAAACATTTGAGACACTTCCGAGAGCATGCTACGCAGCAACTCCTGATTTCCAACAGAATGAAGGTCGACTTTAGCACGGGCGGCATTTCAAATGAAGCGGCGAACGGAGAAGCAGTACCAGAGGGGGAGGAGAGGAGGAATAGGAGGCGGAAGAGGGGGAAGGTGGGGGGAGCAGAAAGAAGTACAGGAGGAGGATCACCCCGATAACGAAGGAGATGACGAGGAGAATACCGATGCGCCCGGTTAGCACGATGCGGCCAAGGATGTTGACCACAAAGCGGTAGGTGGTGATGACGATGACGACGAGTGCGGATGGGAAGATCGATTCCTCTTTACCCAAAGAATATAGGGACTGTTGTGTTGCTTCGCAGCGTCAGAATCCTTGCAGGTTTGTGTGGTGGGCATTCTGCATTGTCTGCCTTAGCTACTTCTACTATCTGCTCTACTTCATTCTTTTTAGCCCATTTCTGTTTGCGGTTATGATCCGATCGAGAGGTCCTGTTGCGGTATGTGAGATCGGTTTAGCCGGCTTGTTGCTAAATCGATAGGAGGAGAGTTTATTCCTGATAACTCGTGCGTTGTAGCATATCCCGAAAGCCTTCGTCAAGGGCACAATCCGGAGAGGTTTATCGGATCAGGGTGTGCGGGAACCTAAAGACAAATAACTTGAGAAGAGACGTTCACCACGGGTCCGCACAGGGATATTATTGTATCGAATACGATTGCCAGGAGGTGGGGTAAATCTTGTGTTAAGCTCTCATGCACCCCCCGGGAGAGCAACCCTTTCTGGGGTTGCTTAGTATCTCTTGCAGTGGCCTTAGCCTTGGCATAGTTATACCATACTCGAGTACTCAAGTCGCCGGATTGAAGTCGCGTTTTTTTTTTGGTGGATCACCGCCAAAACAAGGGCGACTTCAATCCGGCGACTTGAGTAGGTTCTTGCAAGTAGTAGTCTGTGGAACAAGTGACCCGCTTTTAGCACTCCATGATATTAGGGGTGCTCACATTTCAAGGGTTGACGACACGCAAAGAGATACCATACAGTGACTTCCGGAACACTGCCTTCATCGATAGCCTATGTTCGGAATGGGATCCTCTTTGGGTGATTAGGCCACCCCTACACTGCACGGAAATCAGATCTGCCCCGTGGTGTCCAAAATGCATAAATTTGCAATGAGAATAACTGCAATATCATCCGTCTTGCAGTAATTTTTCCAATAAGAGACGTCAACAGAGCATCCATATACATTGGGTGATCTCTTGCGCTGCAGGGGGTCCTGAGTTGTATTTCCCCTTCCCCATTTGTGCTAAGTCACTGCTGCGATAGGGTTGAGAGCAGGTAGAGCCTAGTGTCTATACGCATGTAGGGAAGTGCAAAGGTGAGTTGTAGGATACCCGGACCATGAACATGGTTTACATCACCATTGAAACACCCTTGGGAAAGCTTGGAGGTTCAATTTTGAGTGCAATTTTGAGTGCAACAGGGTATAAATACCGTATTATCTGGTGCAATCCGGATTTCCGCCAGGATAGCGCATCATTTGAGATTGCATAGCTCCGGACATCTGAAGTCGACCCCCTACTTAGCTGGCATAACACCCAAATTAATGGTGAAAATACCCCCAAAAAGAAGACTAAATAGATGGAAAAAAACCCACTTATCATTACTCAAGAATCGCTTGTCTTCAATCCTATACACTCTGTTTTTAGGATTGAGTGATTGCTAGGTAAGAGAAATAGATTTTTTATGAACTACTAAGTTACTGCAGACCGAGGAAAGCTGGTTTTGGGTGTCCAGTGCGTTGTGCCAAGTACAGTACAGTACACTAAATTTGTCTAATCAGTATTGCAAACCCTATCAACAAGTGATTACTATACACTCAGCCTCACCGTGATTGACACCTAAAACCAAGCTCTCCCGATGACATGGAGGTGCTGATTCAAAACCTACGCCCTATGGCTAGTATTTAAGTAATCAAAGAAACAAAGTATACAGGATTAGGTGAGAGTAATTTCTTAGTAGTTATAAGCAGGGTTTTCCTCAACTATTTTGCTTTTTTACAGTGTTTTTACCAATAATGTTAATACGGAGTTTTGGTTGTATTTGGTATCTATTTCAGAACCCCTCACCATAAACTTCACCTCTTGGCGAAAGGCAGGACAACTCGAGATAACACGATAACAGCCTAGCCAAAACTGGCCAACAGGCTCCACCAACATCCCCTGTTATTAGTGGCTTTCTTGGAGTGGCCCTCTGCAACCTATCGGATAAGGAATAGAGGGGGATATGACCTCCTGGGCATTCTCAAACCCTTGCCAGATCTGGCCTGGATTCAGGCTCTTAGTGTGCGATGACTAAGTGGGTTGATTAGTAATACGATCATGTGATATTTTGCGTTGTGTTGACTAAGAGCCTGGAAAAAAAGCCAGATGCGACTGCAAGTATGTTTGCCCATCAAACAATCATCGAGATTCAGCCAGTAAAGGTGCTATTTGCTTTCAGCCAGCCTTCCTCTATATGCCCCGCTCTGTCGCATGTTAAACTTGATAAATTTGCAGTGCTAACTCATTCGTAGCATATCTAGACAGACTGCTGCGTACACTCTTTCACACCATTGCGCATTTAAACCTCTCTCCATTGCTCGTGAGTGGCCTACCACCTAGTTTGTGATCTTAGTCTAGTAAGAGAGATAGGTTTTACCTATTGATATAGTTGTATATTGCTATTGTGTCTTCGAGCCATCGTTGCCGGGTGAAAACATAAGCAATGGGGTGGAGTCCGTGTCACCTACTGTCGCGTTCCGTAATTAGCCGAATGACAATGATAGAACGGTTAAAAGCAGTGCAGCAAACCCTTTAGGCATTTGAGTTTGACTCTGTTGCAGATGTTCTGCTTGCCCAATTGGCTGCAGGTGTAGGTGTACGCTCAGCAGTTGGAGTAGAGAATCGCACCAAGCATTTCTTCAGCGAAGGACAGGCAATCAAAGTACATGATGCGACTACATCACATCCAAAGTACCACCTCCGGTTAACTGTGCATGTGAAAGATGAGGAACATATTGCCGGGTCCAGAGTTTAGTCCATCCACTCATCCAGGCAGAGGTGGAACGATTAGTATTGGATGAAGACCTCTCCAGACCGTTTTTGGACTTTTGGCCACAAGTCTTCGAAAACGTAGAGGTGTTTAGTCGGATTAACGAATGTCAATCAATTGTCATGCCCATACTTACAAGAATTGTGTATCTTGTGGGTGCTGTTGACAAGGAAAAGCGTATAAGGAGCATAGGGGCGGAAACTTCTAATTCGGCGGATATTCGAGACCCTAGAGACCAGCAATCATGCACAAAGGTTTCTAGAAACCAGCTCCTTGATGGTTCCGTCGCTGTGCAGTTACTTGCGTATGCTCGGAATAAGCACTGCAATGTAGTGCAATCTTTGGTTGGCATGTTTCTCTATACGACAAACACACCAAAGCGCATGGTAGAGACATTACATCAATTAGGTATTTGCTGCATATATAATTCTGTTTTACTTCCATTGAGGTTTGTATTAAGCTTGGTTGTTACCGTTATATGTGCATCGCAGCTAACTGATATCAATAGAAAGACTGTGGCAGCAGCGAATGAGGTTCTGCGAACTCGTGCGCTGAATGCGCGATTTCTCATTTCATATGATAATATGAACTTTTATAAAAATGTCGCCACCCAAAGGATGCATAATCGATCGCATCAAACTAACAATACTGCAGGTTACATTCTGTTTATGGGTTCAGAAACACCCTTGCCTGTTGACTCTATCGACTATCAGGGCGCAATGGAAATGACCTCTGATGATATTCATATTGGTAATGGTATGCAGCAGTACATGACGGAAGCAGCAGAATACTGTATCGGGTAGGCAATGATGCGCTACTGTCATAGCGCCATGCTGAAACAGCGGATGCTGGGGCCGCAGGGTTTCTCAGAACCACGCTACAAGATTGCCAACCCACCACTGCAACAGTATCGGGCAAACAATGTGTGCGCAGACTACCTAACGTTTCCCACCCTTGATATCGATGAAGCATCTATCGCTGGCGCAATTAACATCCTTAAATGCCTAGTAGAGCTTCTTGGTCTTGACGAACAAATTGTTCAAGATGCGATTATCTGGTTGAGTAGGGATTACCTTACTGTCTGGAATGTCGCTCGCCCAATTTATAGATGGGTCGAACACACCAACAAGATTGTGAACTTTTGTTTTTTCAAGCCGATTGCCAGGCTTTTCCATGTGCAGATGAACGTTCTTAAAATGTTATTCGATACGTTTGAAGGTTCATGTGGTGAGCTGGGCTCTCTGTGCACGTTCCTTGCAATCTTACGATGGAAAGGAATTAGTAAAGAGGTTAAGAATTTACACGCTTCTAATGAATTCTTCAACCAGATCCTTGATGCTCACATCCTTGCCCGTGCTATGTTTGAAACCCATACCTCAACGCTTTTCGGGCTTCTCCAGTGGTTAGTGACAAATAACTGGCCAAATGTGGTAAAAGAATTATCATGTTAATATGGTGACCTGATCGTTGTCGAGAGGAAAAGGGCAGCCATTGAGGAGTCGCTTAATATAAAAGTACAGCATGAAATATCAAAACTCATAGTGGAGAGAAAGAAACTGAAGGAGTCTCGCAGAGAAATACGAAAAAGGGTGGGGCCAGGGACGTCATCTATTCCATTACCACAGTTTGACAAGGCTCGCAAAGAGCAAAGAATCAGAAAGGAGTTGGGCGCATCTAATTGGGATACAGGTATGGCAAAACGCGACACTGCTCTTAGTCGCAGGATTGATTTATCGTAATTTCGGTGACGCCTGTTCCACCGGGTTTAGCGAAAGAGCAGCCGCATGTATTGAAGGCTTTCTGATCGTGTTTCAGGTATGAACCATATGGTACCCATTGGTATTATTTTTGCTGCGTAGTTCAAGTTGCTCTGTATTGTTTTCAAGAGCAACTCCCTAACTGTGCTCATCGCATATTTAAGGGAACCACATTTAAGAACTACGCTGCTGAATGCCTACATCTCGTTGCCTGCGTGAAATGGGTTTGGAAGCCAGAGTTCAGGAGGGCGTGGCTAGACTTCTGTCTCATAAAACCAACTCCCAAAGAAGGATATTGGTGCACGACAGATCACTATAGGGAAACAATTATTCGTGGGAATAAAGACAAAGTAGGTCAAATGTGATGCGAATTCTTCTTTATCGATATAGCATTGATATCACAAGGGTCACTAACGACAAAGTAGGTACGACCATCGGCGAACGACAAAGGTGATGATTTCTTACTTAATATAATTGGACCAAATATCCTGACATTGGAAGCCATAAACCGTATGGTTTACACAGCTAGCAGATTGTCAAACTATGGAATGCATCATTTGGTGATTGACTGGTATGCCGATGTTGCACAGGGTGTGCTCGAGTTGGCATATGAAAATGTCTTCACTTGCAAGGCTGGAAGGGGTAGCACAGGACCGAGGTGCGATGGAATAGTGGTCAATTTGGCTCCTGACCTACTTGTACAAGGGAGTATATGACTTGGCTTAGGCGTCCCCCTGAGGGAATATGTGGTAAAGGCGCGTGCAAATTGGATAGGAGAGCATAACGTAGCAATTAGTTGTGAGGAAGATGGTCATCCTGAGGGAGATAGCAATCAACTTGACTCAATGGAGAATGAGCCAGGTGTCGCTGAGATGGAAGACTTGCAAGGGTTTTAATTTTATGAATATGAAAATAATAACTTGAAAGAATACACTGATAATAAAGATACGATACTGCATAGCTAAAAAATAACAATTCCTCATCTGCTTTCCATGTGCGCTATTACTCTGCGTACTACAAAGGTTTATGCTAAGATAGAGTACTTACGATTGTGCCGTTAGTGGTGTGAGAGTGTGTTAGACATATCATCCCAATCATTACAAAGGTCCTTTTTTAATCGCATGTCTTTGGTGTTCGAGCTGGGTGTGTTCGGCATGACGAACAATCTTGGACCATCCGACTTCTTCCTCACCATTGGTTTGACACTTGTGCCGAACTCCATTTTGTGTGGTGTTTGGATATCTCAAATACCTATATACTTGTATCTCAGAAAGGGGACTACGAATTGAATTTATAAATCGATTGTTTGGGTTATAAAGTAGCCCATTTTGCACCGTTTGGTACTTGGTAGGGGTAATCATCTGATTGAAACCTGGAATAGCCGAAACAATAGCCTCGGGAATGGCAATCTCACGAGGAATGTCGCTGACGGTAGTTGGGTAGTCATTGATTATCAGGGTATCAGTTTGAGTGTTTGTGTTTATGAGTTAGCCAGGTGTGTCAGAATACTTGGTCATAGAGGAAATCTCTTGTGAAATACGATTAGTTGTACTTAAGTCTATCGTAGACTTTGCAATGTCGTTCAAACCCACCCTATCATTACTGCGATTTGAAAGCATATCTTGCTCCGATTCTTGCGTATCATTTATAATACTGCTGAGCACCTGAGTGATCGATAGCACAATCACATCATTGTGACTCGAGAGTGCACTCTTTTTGAGGTCGAATGCAGGATTGTTGGTCTCGTTTGACAGGGACTCCGTGGAAGTACGGCATGTGCCAACTGCAGCAATTCGTCTTCCAATCTGGATCGGAAAGAAAATCCGATGTAGACTTCCAAACTTCTTGAGCGCCAAACTGTTTAGCGCACTATTGATGGCTACCTCCTGTAGAGGTGGTGTTCTTATTGTTATTTGATCTTTGTCCCGCCGATCTGCTTCCCACTGCTCAGTTGTACGCTCCACATAATACTCCTCAGTATCACAGAAACGCAGTGAGGCCTTCATCCAGGTGGCCAAAGTTGTTTTGGGGCTATCAGGAGTTGTAACGGAATCTTGGGAGTAAAAACAGTTGTCGTAGCAAGGACCATCACATTGCGCATTTGAATAGGCACCACAATCACGGAAAGCGGCTAATATACAGCGCGATCGACATCCTTTGCTATTGATATACCAGAGGAGAGAAGGATCGATCCTGTGATAGGTGACTCCGAACATGGCTATTCCGTCATGTGTCGAATCCATATCCTTGTACATATTTCGTACAATGTCCATCGAGGACTGAATGCTATCCATGTTGACAGTACAGTTGAATCCAACCCATGCCGATTCTGTAGGACTAAGAGCCGGTAATATATGGCGCGTCTCTATCCAAAGGACTGATATCGCTACGACATTCATATCACGCCTGGCCTGGCCGATGCGCTGCTAAAGTGTTACGAGGGTCATATGTCGTGCAATTTTCCCTTGCATTACTATTTCGATATCCCCAATGTTGACCGCCATTCCTGCAGCATCTGCAGAAAAGGTATTAGACTTATGGGAACACGAGAATTGTAGTATGCGAATTAGGAAAAAAGAGCACAGTCACCGACCCGTACAAACGAGAATACGGGTGTCACCGTTCATAAAACTGTCCAGGTATTTGTTATGCAGACTTGACTCAAGCAACACATGATAAGGTCGCACAATTAGACGCTTGGCCTCCTTTAGTTCAAACAGAAAAGCTGGCAGATATTCCATAATCTGAGTGTATTCGTCAATGCTGTCAACAAGTATCATTGACTTCGGAATGCGTCATGGTCCTCCGCGCATTGTAGCTAGTTGCTCAAAGTGCGCATACCCTCAACGAGGGTCAATTTGTGCAACTAGTTGTGTGATATTTGGTCTGTCAACAGAGAACTTGTAGAGTTGCAGGGAAGACCGGAGGCATGCAGTCTTTACCACGAACCCAAAGACCTTTGGTGTAGCTGTGGCCGTAAGCGCAACAAAGGGTAGCAGTGGGAAATGTGCTCATAATGTGCCCAGACACAAATAGTCCTTGTGGAACTCACGCCAGCCCCAAATCAAATAGCATTCATCAATTATCAAAGCTCCAAGATATCGACAAAATTGGCAGCATTTGTTCCATAGAATATTCATCCAAAAGTATGATTCATCTCGCAAAAAGATTTCGGGAGAGCCGAAGACGATAGAGTACTTTCCAGCCTCAATGTCATACCAAAGGCCAGGCTGATTCCGAATCGTATCAATTGTAAGAGCAATCGCAGTAATTCCGTTTTTTCGCATCTTTGCAACCTAGCGAATACAGAGAGATTAGAATTATGGTGCACCAATTGCGCTTCATGAAGGTTACAAGGGTTTACCTGGTCAGTCATAAGTGCTATTGTTGGAGTGATAACCAACGTGATAAACTCCTTCTCCATGATAGACAATCTCTGGTACACCATGCTTTTCCCAGTACTTGTTCCAGTGATTACAAAAACATCTTTATTGCGATCAAGGATGTCTGCGATCGTACCAACTTAGAAAGATCGTAGGTTAATTCCAAACCTCTCCTTCATTTTGACCTGAATCCTTGCATGGCTCATGCTAGCTTAGTTGATATCCTTCACATAGACCTGTTCGTATGCAATGCTACTTGTGGTCGTAAATTTACCACTCCATATTGGTGACTGCTCATCAAAATCCATGAGCCAGGTTGCAGGGATGCTTTGCACAAACTAGGATTCATAGGATATCTGTGCGATGAAATGCTATTCAATCGCTATTCGAAACTTAATAGTCTTACTAGATCAGCTTGATCTCCATTAGCCTGACTATTCATGTGCTATTGGAATTTGGAAACCCCCCAGAAATATCCCAAATAGAAACCTACCTTGATATTGTTAAGATCTGGCGATGATGCGCCATTGATGGCTTTCAAATTTCCGTACCTAATGTTGTAAGAGGGTATATCTAGACCTAGTTGAGATAGTCACATTCTTTGTATAAATCGTTGGCGCACAATAAAATATTCGTCGCAACATGTGAAACTTTACACTCACTATAACAGCACTCCCCACTGGAGCTCTGTATAGATAAATCGATTATCGCATTCATACTATGTAATAGACTCTCAGGTCACAGGTTATGAATACAGGGAACATGCCCATATACTTACGGTGCATACTTGTTGCACATGTAGAATATTTCAAGAAAACAAGAGATAAAAAGCCATATTGTTGCCGATGTCGCAGCAATAGATAGATATCAATCTGTTCCTAATACGAATATATATCTATGTTTATTAACAATGTGATTGCTTTATACACGACAGGGTAGAGAGAACTCTCTGTTCTGTCAATATGTAGATATACCTATCCATCTAATAGGTGCGCCTGAACTCGATGTTCCTCTGGTTGCAAATCCCCTGACCTGTTTCTGTTTTGCATGCTATCCCCAACATCACCCTCATCTCTCACCCCCTCCCAATAATATTTTTTGTTCTCGTTGTAAACCGGATCAACCTTCGTAACCTTTCCACCGTTAGGGTAGACCTCCTCAGCAGCACCGTCACCCATGGCATCGAAGCTGATAACAACCTTATCACCATTGCCACCCTCATCATCACCACTATCGTCACGGTCAGCATTGGCATGCTCATCATAATCGGTACCCTTGGCGGAATAATTGCCTTCCTTGTGCCCATCACTGCCAGCTTCAACACTCTCATCCAGGTACCTCCCCATACCGATTTCCTTCTCGATCTGGTCTCTCATGCCCTTCATTTCTACCACAGAGTCTATGGTCTGTCAGTTATTGATAAGACGCAATAGCGCAGAAAAAACACCAAAAAACATGCCAGAACTAACAATGTGATGCTGCGATTGTGGCTGCGATTTTGGCTGCAACTGTGGTTGAGGCAGTGTGATTTTGCTCGTAGTCACAGAGGACGAATCATTATGGTTCCGAAACAAAGTATTTGAACCTTTCTCCAAAACCATTGAATTGCGATTAGATGTCCCTTGCTAAGTCTCTGGCAGCTTTGACAACATTTGCATGCTAGGGGAATCTCTTGTCGCGTATTCTTGAAATCCCTGTCGCATAGCGTTGTAGCTGAATCACATGCTTACCAGACATAAAACCAAGTCCAGCATCTTCTCTAGGACCTGCTGCACAAGAGGAAGAAGGATTTCGATCCTAACAAGAATCATGATGTGAGAATCGATTATAACCCCAATCTTTCTCAATAGGCCTTGCATTGCTCCCGGGCATCGCATTGCCTTCTTTCCTTGCATTGAATCCTGGACTAATATTTGTTCCAGGTCTCACATTGCTGCCATGAGCCGCGATAGCTTTAAATCTATCAGACAAGACTCCCGCAGTTGGGCCGCCTCCATGTAGTACACTCTCGAGTCGACTCTGCTCTGCGTGCAAATCATCCCTCTCGCTTGCAGCCCGGTCCACTTACGCCTACACTGATTTAGGTAACTTGTGTTTTTTCTTAAGGTTGCCGATTTCCTTTTGTGCCTCTAGACTTTCATACTCTATCATTTTGCACTGTTGTTGTGCAGCGATCATCAATGCATTGAGGTGGTGGTCCTCAAGGATGCGATCAGCTGCACCTATCAATGATTGCACCCAAATATTTCCCTTCGCATATGCCTCAGCACGTCTCGCAACGTCGCTTGGGAGGATTTTTGGCGGATGCAGGGACATCATAGCCTTGTCCGTCAGTATGTCGATGACAGCCTTACTACTTAGCAAGGGTTTATTATCACTCATGACACGATGCTTAAACGTATCAGCAAAAGTCTTGTTGACCAATTCCTGCGCCTTTCTCACCTCCACCTCATATACTGCATATCTGCCCAGCACATCCTCATCCAATGTGGGAAGCCCACTTCCCACCCGAGTGTTGCTCACATCAACCTGTTGAAGCTCCACCTTCTGCAAAGCCATTGGCGAAGAATTTTCCTTCTCGTTGTCTTTTGATTGATTACTGTCAATCTCTTTCGTATAGGTTCCAATGTTTACTGTTGCATTGGGTATCTCAGGTCTTTCCCCGCAATTCTTAATAGTCATCCTAAGGTCCGTAAAAAGTCTGTACAGATCAGACTTATTTGAAAACGAAACTGCAGGCATAACATCCCGCAGTGACTTCACGATTTCCGCTGAACTGTATCCATTTGGATGGAGAATTTCAAACACAGCGGAATGACGAATCAATTCCAGCGCGACTCCATCAAGCTCCTTCTGCAACGCACCATCCTTTTCTCTCCCCTCAAGGAACCAGCGAGGTTCCTTAGACTTGTGTCAAGAAAAAATGTCGTCAAGACTTTCCTCAGTTTCAAACACGCATAAGCAAAGAGCCCAGAAATCAATTGCCTGCAGTTTGTCCCACGTAATGCCAGGCTGGCCAGCAAAGCTCGCTATATGCTCTGGCTTCGATGGTAGTTCAGGTTGTGGACACAGCGTAGGTTTCTTGTGTTTCCTTTTAAGCATCACTTGGAATATCTTAAAAGGTGCCCAAAACAGCTCCGGCAAGGTGTTACTTACAGCGCGAGTTTCGTCTTTTCTTGAAAATCTCTCCCGGCTTTGGACTTAATCCACTGCCGGCCATACTTAATAATCTACGATATGAAGTGCAACTGGGTAAGACGATAAGCTTCCTCAACAGCCTCCTCACATCTCACAACTACTTCTTCATCTGTCTGCGCGAATCCTGGTATTGTTTGCTTGCAAATCGTTTTCTGTTCATTTTACCTCAGGTTCCAGACTGCAACGAAAATGCATCTAAAGAAATATGGAAGGTGAGACCAGTAGTCATCGAAATCAATAGTCCCTTTCAGCAACTTCCTATCGCATCCAATATAGCTGAGGGTACGTTGAGCTGTCATGGATGGATGTTGGGTTTGTTTGCTTTTAAGTTCCCATTCTTTATTCGCCTTGACTGGTGTACCGACCATGCGCCCTCTCTTTTTTGGTGGACTTTTCCCGGTGCTAGGTCCAGCAGTGCTAGGACTAGGGGTCGGCAATTTGGAAGGGCTCTTTGGCGCTGGACATTCCTTTGGAGGCATCGTCATATTATTTGCCTTTTCTCAATAGGGGTTGGTAAAGGAAGGAGGATGGGGATTGGATGCGATGGATTGGATGCGATCTGTTTAGGCTATCGTGGGATCGTACGATCAATAACTCAATACGAAAACTTCGCACCTCTTAAACTTCACCGTTTTACATGATCTCGCCCTCCAAAAAACACCAAAAGAGGCGCATCAGTCAAATATTTAACCCTCATCCTCTATTAAACAATGTGCCTTTATGGTTGTTGAATTTGGAAGTTTCTCCTTGCTCACGATGGCTTTTTTTCCAGGCTCTACCGAGTACATAACAACTATATCACGTGTGGCTTAATAAGCGACCCGCCCTTAGTCATCGCAAACTAAAGAGCCTGAATCGAGGCCATGCCAGATCCCTTTCGTGGCATCAGCAGATATTCCGACAGTTCCCTCTATTCTCGCATCTGACTCTCGGTAGGCCTCCCCGGATCGTGTGACCATCTTGGGGCATTGCCGTTTGCCCGCGCTGAAATGCGGGGTGAATAGGCGGAGACGATCCCATCTAGCATAAGATATATGAAGTACTCGTAATTTTCTGACGTTTGTGAACACGACCGCTATTGCATGCCACCAAATTCTTGAGGCTCCGGTTGATTTTTCGCCCATATGCAATAGCAGTTGTGTTCACAAACGTCAGAAAATTACGAGTACATTGGCAAAAGCTAGAGGATTTCTCCCAATAACACCGGCTTCTTCCGGTCACGTGTTTCTACTTTACCTTACTTTAACTTGCAAGCCCACTTGGGTTGGGGTGCAGCTCAGTGTATCACAGCGGAATCCCTGGTGGGGATCTTTCGGTTCCCTGCCCATGCCTTGTTCTAACATGTCCTCTGCAAAGGAAAGCCAACTATTGTTCTTGAAAATCTAATCACATCTGTAGCACTCCATGCACCTTTGAGGGCCAGGTGGGACGAGTTGGAGGGACAAAAAAACGCAAAGAGCGAAAACCGGAATCGCGGGGTATCTCTACCTAGGTGGAGGGTCCGGAAGGAAGGTGGATGCCTCTTTACCACCATATTTCAAGTTGGGTGTTCGGCTACAAGCTCAAGATTACACACAAAAATAGATCAAATAGTTTTCAATCCGCCTAATTCATAAGCTTCTTGGACCAGCTCGGGATACGATGCGCTAGAGGGGGCAAGGCTCGGGACAATCCAGAAGAAGACTTGCCTATTGTCCTCAAAAGGCTTATTCCCCTGCCCGGGTTAACAACCGCCAGTTTAATCTTCAAGCTCGCGTATGGCGCTGACCGGTCACTGTTCGCCGCAGAAACTCAATCATTGCTCGGGTTACCACTCGAAAACTATTACCTTGGGAAAAATGAGGGAAATCGATGGGAACATACCGGTAGTTGGTGGTTCGAAAATAAAGATAACCGTGGGGGTGCCACAGCCGCTAGTAAAAATACATACTGTATTGGGGGATGTGATATAAAATGTAATATATCCAGACGATTCCCTACCGTGCTCTCCCCATGGTCGCCATTCGCACCGGGAAACATGGCGCAACAAGGGAAAAACATTAAAGCCTATTCCCGGCTCCGCCACATCCTTTCAGATCCTCCCGTAACATGAGCCAACAGGTGTAGAATTTCCATGCCACCCTGTACTCTCCGAGGAACCTCCCAACAGCCTTTCCGATCCCTGGAATCTTCTAACGAATGCCGTGATTGAGGTCCCGGCAACGCTGGGCAATGGTGGTGGTGGTAAAAGTGCTGTAGCTTGCGGCGGTAGGTTTCCTAGAGGGACCTACAGCGCTAAATTTAGTAAAGAGAAATGGGGTTTAACAGAGAAAGTACCGGTATTGCCGCCATTGATAGCGATCGGGGGAGAAGCCAAGCTCCCTGTATGGTAAGTGTGAGGTCCGATAGAGCTACCGGTACCGCAGATCCACGGTAGGGGCAAGTGACAGTTTGAGGCATTGATCCGGGATCTTGGGGATTTGTGGTGCCTATCACCTTCACCGTTTGGGTTACTCGTACACGGTTTGTTCATATGGATCGAGTTGCTCATTCACATAACTTAGAACCTATATCAGGACAACCCCACTTTCCATCAGCTCACTCAAATTCCATCAACCTGACTTCGTGACTCGATAATTCGTCTGGCGAGAAGATGTCGCGCTCCCACATCAATTATGCTACCAACTCCCGGGATAACATGGGCTCTCTCGACTGTGCCCGTTCCTTCAATGACGACAACATGTTTAGCCTGGGCGGCACTGGCGTGACAGACGAGAGGTCTGGTATTCTAGCATAGTTATCCCCAATCGCGCCCCCCATCCGACACCAGGACATCCAAACCCGCCGAGCCGGCAAGGTGGGGGAATGGCTGTTAGAAACCAACCAATTTCAAAAGTGGTGTGGGGTGTTCAAGCTGGGTCAGGTTGTGAATTCTTGTATACTCGGGTATGGAATTAAAAATCGAGCAATGCAGGGATACTAACAAGGAAGCTTGGGGATCGTGTAGATCAGATATCGGAAAAGACAGGGGAGTCAAGGAAGTTAAAATACTGGAGTAGTTGCATCTTAATCTGTGAAAGCCAGTCATTACATCTCTCATTATGATAACAGTTATTGTGATAACAAAAAGACTTCAGAGTACCAAATTTCTCACAACCCAATGTCCTACTTCCAAGTACCAATTTTGCCTCTCCATACAGTTAAACCTTGCAAACTCAGATATAGAAAACTTGAATGGAAAGAGAAAAAAAAGAAAAAAAGATACATGTAAACAATGATCACTACCACATAGTATAACCACCTTTGACAGTAATGAGATCATGAATCCACTCAGGCACAGAAGACATAAAGTTGGCAATTGTTTCAGTAGAAAGATTGTTCTATTCCCCATGAATCACCTCTTTGAGCTCAGGGACTATAACAGGATTAGGATTTCAGTTGCCAATATTCCCCTTTATTCTCTTTCCAAATTCTTCAATTGGCAACATCTCTGGTGAGCTGACATGTCAGGGGAACAAGTAGGATCCTATTCCAAGTTCATTGAGCTCATTAATAGCATTTCTAGCATGGTGAGTAGCAGTACCATCTTGCTGAAAATAGATGTACCTGAAGTGGTTTCCTTGCAGACAAAGCTGTAACTACTATAGCACAAGAACAGGATTGATGATATGTTGAAGGTAAGTTTGTGAAGAGATTTTGCCCCAGTTGTCCATTTCTCAAATAATAAGCTGTGACTTCTAACTCCTACAGATCACACCGTAAACCATGACAAATGTGAGTTTTTGGAACTTAGGAACTAGACAATCTTGATCATGCTATTCACCTGCCTCACATATAATCCAGGTAGTGCCCAATAATTCCCCATGGTTGAATGCTACCTTGTCTGAAAAGATCTTATTACCAAAATCACTCAAATCCTAATCCCTAAGGTCTGTCACCCAATTGAGTCAATTTTCTTTTGCTTTTACAGTGAGGAAAGGTTTGACTCATGCTATATGGCAACTGTAGCCATTGCTTCTTAAAATTTGATATAGTGATCGATCAGATGACTTAACTCCAGCTAACTTGGCAATTTTGGTAAGTGGAAGACAATAGTTATAAGAACTAGTAGTAGCAGTATCGATAAGAATGCGCTTCACTAGTGATGTAAAAATAGGATTGTGACTATGATGAGTATCAGATTTATGCTTGGCTGTAGCTGCATCAGTACTATTGATATGATGGTATAGACTACCCTTCAGTATATTAAACCTCTTATGAAGCTGCTGGTATGTCCAACCACATTGCTGACAGAGGTGTCTAATTGAATCACAAGTTCCAGGAGTCACAGTTTGGTATGTTTACTTTGGGGTTTTAGGCTCTTTGTTTTCTTTCTCTTCCTCTCTATTTGTCTTTTAAGTTAAAGGTCAGATTGATTAGATTCTGAAAGCTATTGCTTCAATTATAGAACTCAAATTTCTCATTGGTATAGGGGTTCCATCAAGTTGTTGATTGTGTCATTCGATATAGTCATCAAATGACACACAAGTGACTCCTTCAATGGATGTACTAGTACTATTACTAGCACTGGTTGGAGATTCTGAGGCTTGCAAATGGGTTGTAGGAGACATGAGAGATATCACAATTTGTGATAGTAGAATGGCTTGTTTGATCAATTCTATTTACTTTGCTAAAACTATACTCTGTTATTTTCTAATTTCCCAGGAAACCTGTTTCTTTTATTTTATCATTCTAACATCATACAAGTATCATGCCAGTGATCACCATTCCATGTTATGTCTGCCCAGGCTTGGTCCGGGTACTTGAAGTCACTGGCTTGCTGATCTTTTCATCAATTCCGACCAGCTTGGACTTTATTGCAACGACAGGGTTCTTTAGAGGACTCGATTTTTACTTCCATACCCGAGCACCAAAACCAAACCTGTTGTCCCGGATAACCTCTGGTCCACGATGGACCCTGGATTTTGACTAACCGGAACAACGGGGTGAGACTGTAGCTGGTTTTTCCAGGGACCATTGTCCACCGTAACTTGCTCTCGTCTCGCATTCCACTTGCTCTTGTGTCAAACATGCTTTTACCGGTAAGTTATAAACCTAAATTAAAATGTGGTTGCAGAATTTCCCTTCTTAGCTGAGTATGCAAATTCGGATACGTGACCCAATATTGGGGGGTGACCCATTACTGGGTGAAATACGTCATGATAAGGCTAAGGCTCCTGTATCGTATAAGGCACTTTTAACACCATCTTTCAGTGAACCCGCATAGCAGGCGAGAAGCGGATAACTTAGAGTCCACCGCTTCAGTGCCAGGCTCTTGGAAAGGAACCTCCCCGATACCGTGGCCTGCAAATATACAGTTGACAAGGCGAAACATTGGCAGCGAATTTCCATCCTTGGGCCCCTTATACTGGTGAAGAAAAATTCAAAAGATAAACTAAGAGAAGGAAGGACAAATCTATTGAATTTTCAGATTGTTAGATTTTTTTACAAACAGAAAATATTTCCATGTGCTTGTCTAGCCCTCTTTTAAATGTGGTGTGTTTTGTGGTGAGTCAGGCCAAGAAATCCCAGGAAATCACAAAAACCCCACATCCTAGGACTCAGTTCACCCTCTTTTTTCACGACCATATTTAAACCTATTTGGGTTAACTTATTTTAAGAGTCAAGAGACTGTGGGCAGTTTGTGAGCAATATCTACTCGTTGCTAACCCGTGAAACTCCTTGGATGCTATGTCCTGGCCAAGAATGTTATCTGATAGTCATGCACGAGAATACATGGAATTGAAAAGGTTTTCTCCAACAAACAGATAGGTTACACAAAGTTCCGGGGGGTTGATAGAACCAGTTTTTCACCCGCAAGGCGCTGATGTCGCGACAACCCCACTTTTCGTCGGCTCGTTCAATCTTCATCAACCGAACCCGGTAGCTAACAGTTCATCTAGTAAGAAGATGTTGCACTCTCAGATCAATGATGTTACCAACCCAGCCAGCAACGTCTACTTCTCACACAACACTGATTCTTTCAACGTGAACATTAGTGTGACAGACGAGGGGTCTGAGATTCTAGAATAGTTATCTCCGATCGAGCCCCGCATTCGACACCAGGACATTCGAACGCGCCGAGCCGATAACGTCGGGGAATGGCTGCTTGAAACCGACGAATTCCAAAAGTGGTGCGATGGTGCTCGAGAGAATGTATCTGGGAATGGGGCATTGTTTTGCTGCGGCGATCCGGCAGTCGGCAAGACATACTTCAGGTGAGACCCAATCCTGGTAGGAAAACTAAAGGACTGTGGTGCTGATGAGTAGAGACACCAGTTCACTAGTTATAGACAAATTGTGCGATAAGGCGAAAGAGGAAAATATGGCTGTTGCGTGTTTCTACGTTGATTTCGCCGCGCGGGAAGAGCAGTCTGCAACCAACACGCTCGGCTCAATACTGAAACAGATTGTCGGTGGATTGGAAAGGATCCCTGACGAGATAATTCAGACATTCCGAGATCACAGGAAGGTGATTGGTGGAAGGGGGCTACGGGTGCCCGAAATTTTGAAGATGCTGCAGACTGTCACATCTTTACGGCCGACATATATATGTGTTGATGCTGTGGATGAATGTGCGGAATGTCACCGACCAGAAGTTTTGGATTCTTTGGGGCAAATTCTCGAGAGGTCCGCAAACGCACAAATATTCCTAACCGGAAGACGACACGTCCGGGGCGAGATTGAGAGGCGGCCGGGTGGGGGAGTGGCCGGTTTATCCATAAAGCCCAACAATGAGGATATCGTGGGATATATCCGGATGAGATTGAGTAAGGATACATCTCGAGATGCTGTGGATAATGGTCTGGAGACCGAAATAATCAAAACCATTATCGAGAATATTCCCGAAACATCAGAGAGCAACACAATGGACAACGTGTCTTATATTTGTCGCTAACGAGAAAATCTAGATTTTTACTGATATCTCTAACCATGGATGCTATCCTTATGGAACCCACAGCCTATGGCAGGCGACAGAAGCTCAGGGCAGTGACCGATGGCTTGGATTTGGAGAACGTTTACGGCGCGACTCTAGAACGGATAAAGCAGCAGGGTGGGGAGAAAACAAGGCTCGGGATGGCGGCGCTGATGTGGATCTCCCATTCGGAGCACGTGCTACAATTTGGTGAGCTTTCACAGGCCCTAGCATTCGAGGTAGGATCTCCGGATCTCAATGCCGAAAGGATTCCTTCGGCGGAGATGTTGTTAGCTTGTTGCTTAGGGCTTGTCATCGTGGATGAGGAAGCTTTGACGATTCGCTTGATCCACTACACTCTGCAGGAATACCTTTACACCTGTTCCGACCTCTCCGTTGCAACACAGCAATTGCCGAAACCTGCCTCACATACCTCAACTTTCAGACTATTAAGGGCATTTCCCCCACGCGCGTTGCTCCTCCTCACTCAACGATCTTCCTCAAATATTCCTCCCTATATTGGGGGCCCCACGCCAAGAGAGGAGCTACAAGGGAGGTGGTATCGCTTGCGCTCAAACTTTTCGGAAATATTGAAAGCCATATATCCATCAAGATACTTTTGGCGGAACACATATCGAGGACGGGTCGATATAACAGTGATATCCGTGTCCACAGTCACCTTATCGGCTTTACTGGACTGCATTGTGCATCAGTTTTCGGCATTGTTGAAATTGCAACTACTCTCATGGGTCAGCGAAATCACGATCTCAATAAAAGGGACTTCTTGGGTATTACTCCGCTCATATGGGCTTCGATTTGTGGACAGGAGGAAGTAGCGAAGCTGCTGTTACAACAGCAGTCAGTCATCGCCGACAAACCGGATGGATGCTTTCGTCGAACGGCGCTCTCATGGGCTGCTGGGAAGGGAGAAGAGGGGATTGTGAGGCTACTCCTAGGTCGCGCATCTTCAAATCCCGATGGCACAGATGGTTGGTGGGGTAAGACGCCCCGAGTGATGAACGCGGTCTTGGGGAGGAGATATGTCAACCCCAATGGGCCAGACATATACGGTCAAACTCCAATCTCCTGGGCATCAGAAGAGGGGCACGAAGAGGTGGTGAAGCTGCTGTTGGGAAGAAAGGATGTCAAACCGGACGTGACAGACGGATATGGCCGGACACCTCTTTTCTGGGCTTCTAGTAAAGGATGTGATAGAGTTGTGAAACTGCTGTTGGAACGAGAAGATGTCAAAATCGATAGGCCGGACAAAAATGGTCAAACACTGCTCTCGTCGGCAGTTGAGAGCGGGTATGAGATGGTGGTGGAGTTCCTATTGGGGAGGAAAGATATCAACCCCAACCTTTTCAGTAAAGACGGTCTGACGCTGCTCTCGTGGGCTGCCGAGAATGGTCACAATGGAGTAGTCAATGTACTGTTAGGGCAGAAAGACGTCAACCCCGATGTGCCGGGCGATCGTGGCCAAGCACCGCTTTCGTGGGCTGCCAGGTATGGGCGTGAGGGAGTGGTGAAACTCCTATTGGAGCGGGAAGACGTCAGCCCGGATATGCCAGACAGGGGTGGCCGAACACTGCTCTCCTGGGCTGCCAGGTACGGGTGCGAGGGAGTGGTGGAACTCCTATTGGAGTGTGAAAACGCCAACCCAGATATGCCGGATAAGAGTGGTCGAACACCGCTCTCGTGGGCTGCTAGGAATGGGCATTGTGGAGCTGTGAAGCTACTGTTAGGACGAGAAGACGTCAACCCTGATCTCCCAGACAATTTTGGCCAAACACCGGTCTCGTGGGACCCCGAAAGTGGGCGTGATGGAGCAGTGAGGCTACTCTTGGACAGGAAGACGTCAAACCCGACATACCAGACAAGGGTGGCCGAACACCGCTCTCGTGGGCGGCAAGGAATGGGCATGATGGATCAGTGAAGCTGCTGTTGGGAAGGGAAGGCGTCAACCCTAATGGGCTGGACAATTATGGCCGAACACTGCTCTGGTGGGCTGCCACATGGGGTCATGATGGAGTAGTGAAACTCCTATCAGACCGGGAAGACGTCAACCCCGATACGCCGGACAAGGGTGGCTGAACACCGCTCTCCCCGGCTGTGAGGTGCGGGTGCGGGGGAGTGGTGGAACTCCTATTGGAGCGTGAAGACGTCAACCCCGATATACCAGACAAGAGTGGCCGTACACCGCTCTCGTGGGCGGCTAGGAATGGGCATGACGGATCAGTGAAGCTGCTGTTGGGACGAGAAGACGTCAACCCTAATATGCTAGACAATCATGGCCGAACACCGCTCTCGTTGGCTGCCAGATATGGGCGTGAGGGGGTGGTGAAGCTCCTATTGGAGCAGGGAGGTCCCAAACCCAACACGCCAAACGACTCCCACCCGACGCCCTCTCATTCGCCTCCCAGCGCGGGCATGAGGGAACTGTGAAGCCTCTGGAAGACCGCCTATCTGCAAACCCCAACGTGGTTTAACCCCAACAATACAAACCTTCCTACTCATCCTCACAAAACGCTATATACCATTCCCACCATCTTTGTTCTTATTTTTGCTTTTATTTTATTCTACTTCTTCTGCATACAACTTCTGTACCTTGACTTATATTGGCCACTTCTCCTGCCCGCAGATTCTGCAGATTCTGATCCAGCCCCTTCCCCAATGTTTCCCGCCTATACTCCTCTCTCATGTGACAGATACATGTACTGTAACCCGCATTGAGCATTCCATTAACCCGTCCGTGATTATTGAAGAAATGACAATTCAACCAGAACCTCGCGATACCTATCCCTATTGTGTGGATAGAGGTTACGGGTTTTGGCTGAACGTCTTGCGATGCTCTAGGCTCATTTCTGGACAGGGCAAGCCTGCGAACAAAATCAGTGCCTGTATCCGAGATTTTCATAAGCAAGCGGCTCAATTCTTTGAGTTACCACTTACCACTTCCAAACTTTTCAGCCTTCTACATCCATCCATCTTCCCATCCGGATTCAACAATTCCGCACCGACACTCAAACAATCCGCCTATCCCTCATTGCATCTGTGGGAGACTACGCTTCAGATGATGAATACATCCCCACCCACCACCAGAACCACAAGAAAGACTAGCAGCAATCATAAACCTATCACATCCGGCCCTATCGTGAAGATCTAGACTAACATCGATATTCCCATTACCCCTAATCACCCTAACCCTACCCAATGTGAACCAGCAGAATTAGTCGGCCTGTTATACCCTGCTGCTAGCTTTCCGTTATGTTGTAGAGGTGGGCACCGTGGGTTCGCCTTTATGCTCGTTATGTGGGCCCTAAATAGAATGTCTATAATTACCTGTTTATCAAAAAGCCAACAGCAGATTACCGGTACTGGATGTTGAGTTACAATCAATCATCGCCGATAACCAACTGGGCCTTAACGCTCAGGAGTGCCATGACGCCGAGTGGTGGGTAAAATCAGGATTTGGTGAAAGGGAAAAGTGCCTACCAGGACTTTTTCCTATGGGTTAGAGGCATTACCGCTTCCCAAGTATGACCGTAAGAACGGGGCTTAGCTAGCATTGTTGGAGGATACGTATGTTGCGGTACCCGGCGAGTATGGTGCGATTGGGTGTTGGGTTGGGCAATATTTTGCTCATTTCCTGTACCTAGTATGGTCATAGAGCGGCGATTGACTAATACAAAGAGCAACCAGGCGGTTGAAGGCTTGACCGGGGGCGTTATACTTAATGCCTATACTTCTGATACTCTAGATGAGTGCGGGTTCTGGAAGGAAGAACTTCTTTGTGCCTGGTTCAAGTTGGTTCGGGAATGGGCGATGTGGAATTATCTCGGGGTATGTTAGTTCGATCGTTTATGCGAGGGAGGTAAATGTAAGTCGATTGCTCTTAATCAGCAGCCGCCTTATATCCCCGATAACGCCAATTGGATATCGGTTGCCTCATAGACCCAGGAGCAAGCACCTAGTGGACCGGTCCATGGAGTGATCGTTAGAGTCCCTATGGACATCCTAATTAATGCACACTCGGAGTATCGATTCGGATACCAAAGTACTTCCTTAAGTCAGGTGAGCTAAAGCCCACTCCCACGCGTTTTTACCCTTAGACGAAGACCAAAGCTTACAGAGTCATCCAGCCGAACCCGGATATGCCGTCTAGGGCCGGGGCGTAGCTGTGGGGCGGCGTCGCAAAAGGTGTAAGCAGGGAAGAGTACGGACCCTCAAGCTAACCCTGTAATCCCTGCCTCACCCGAGGCAACAAAATACTCGAGTGCAGTGCAAAATCTCCTCCGAGCCAGGGGTGAAGGCCGACTTCCGGTATCGGAAGACAAACTAAGCGGTGAATGGAGAAGCAGAAGAGGGGGAAGAGAAGGAAGGCAAGGGGGAAGAGGACTCCTCGGATACCGTTGCTCTCGTGGACCCACGTGCTTATGCACAGCATAATGGGATGACCGCTGGGTGTTTCACGCTGTCGAGGAAGACTCCCGCGTGCGTGATCAGGACCACCCAATGGCAGGTCCTGCTAGCGAATCAATGGTGGTGATTGTGGCGGTGATGATGGAGGGTTGATCAATTCCTCATGACTCAGATTATAAAGGGTCCATTGTGCTGTTTCAGCGCACGAAGTGTTCTTGTGGGTCGGGAAGCTGGGAATTTCACTTTTCTTAGCTTAGTTACTTTCACTATCTTCTCTGCTCCATTCTTTTCCGCTGGTTTCGGCCTGGGTTGCGGTCCACTCACGAGGGCCTGTCGCCATAATATGAGAGATTTTTAGCCATTCTGTTGCTAGCTCAATAGTAGGAATAATTCATCCCTAATGACTCGCATGCTATAGCATAACCCACAAACCCTCGTCCTAAGCACAATTTTGTCCATAGTGCGGTAGAGTATTTAGACCGCCGCTAACTTTCGGTGATGTCTCATGTGCTATTACCCGTGGCTGTTAAAAGTATGATATGTACGTTTATGGGTGCGATAAGGCAAGAGCAGTGACCCTTCTTTTATAAGGTGTCGGAAGTGCTGCTTCAATGTGATAGAAATACCCTTAGTTAGGAACATCTGGACTCATTTGTCTCGACATAGGTGGTCTGGTGTGGATATAAGTACAGCTGCCTGGGGCGGATGTATGATAGCTAAATAACTCAGGAAACATAACGCTCTTTACTCTCTATCCATAACCTCACTTACCCTTCTATAGTTCTCAGCCCTTATTTTTCCTTCAACTCCACACCTCACACACGCCACCTCTAACACAGAATACTGCAAAGCTCGAATGCCTCCGGCCAACTCACCGATACCACAGAAGAGAAAAGAAAACTGAGGGGAACACGTAACTATCGTAGAAAACTGCACAAAACATCCCTTCGCCTGATACTTCTGAATTGTTTGCTTGCATCAAGCCTACCAAAACCCTCAAACCCGACCAATGCTTACACACCAAGCTCCATCAAGGCTATCACTCCACATTACCACTGCCGCAACACAAGACGAAAGTCTAGACACCCACCAATCCACCCCCCAGCCCAAAAGACCCTCCAAATCCGCCCCCGTGCCTTGGCACTGGCGCAACCGACTACCTTACACTTGGGCTGGTATTTCCCTTCCTTCTGTTACTCACGTGGTTGCACTTGGTATCATACTGCTCTATCAAATTGTTCGGCAGCTGTGACTTATCGCAGTTTGCATCCCCCTCTTTTTTTTTTCATTCTTCGCCCTTTTATGAGGGGGAGTAGGGTTTACTTAGGGCAAATCTAATAAAGTCTCTGCAGGCTATGCTCCCTCAAGAACCGCCCATGGTAGACTGTAGGAATGGATGCTCCGGGTGAAAATATCGT
This sequence comes from Tuber magnatum, assembly GCA_003182015.1. Taxonomy (NCBI): domain Eukaryota; kingdom Fungi; phylum Ascomycota; class Pezizomycetes; order Pezizales; family Tuberaceae; genus Tuber; species Tuber magnatum. The sequence continues at coordinate 901,968 of PYWC01000018.1, read as the reverse complement.
GCTCTATTTATAATAGAAAACAAATGGATTGAACTCGGAAACTTGGAAAAATTTAAGGTCGAGCGGTACTACACACTTTCATTATAGCATCTCTCATAGTTCCTGCAATTGGTTTCCCTCCCCTTCCCTTCCCTTCCAAATCCAGCATAAATTTTCCTTGGAAGTCATCACGGCCTATGTTGAAACCAGGAACCTAACCTACACATGCCCGTCTAAGAATTTAGAGGCATTCGCTAGCGGTCGAGTTAAGATCTGCGATTTCCTTCTATTATTGTTCGGCGCCCGGGTGATGCATTTTTCTTGTAGTTAAGAAGGGAATTTTCAGTTTTCGCTTCTGTTTGTATCCTATTATCCCGCACATCGATTTTGCATTTAGACTTAGATTGGTTATTGCTTCCCCCGTAGATCCTAACCTTCTTCGTTTAGGTTTTTTTATTGCACCTAAACTACCCTTCTCTCCCCTACGAGAAATCCATGTACCATAAGCTATTGCGACCTTGAGTATTCCTTTACCCCCCGTGATTATTCAAGAAACAACTATTCAACCACAACCTTGCGACACCCAGCAAGACTGAGCGCACGAGGCCCACACCCTCATGGCTGAGTGTCTTGCTATCCTCCAAGCTCATTTCAGGACTTGGGTAGGCCCCGCACGAAGGCACCGGTTGCGCGAAGCTTCCATACTAACCGCTGCGATATAAGTCGTCACTTGCCTCTCCTATGCGCATATCCCCCCATCCGTCCGCACATCCACCAATCCATCCCGCCATGGCAATCGCATGCCCCTACCCTCCTTCGAGGCTACGAAAATCTCCGTTATCTGTCGCCCACTTCGCTGATCCCCCCCACGCCGCCGCTGAGGCCCTCGCTTGCCGTGTCTTGCTGCTTTCAGTATTTTTATATCCACCTATTACCCCAAGAAACCTCTGCCGCTTCAGTCGTTTCTAGCCCTTTGTCTACTTCCGAGTTTTTTCTTCCATTCACATTCTCTTTCATTTCAGGCTCCCGTGGTAAAGGTGTATTTGGGGGCAGGCATACTCTCTAGAACCAGCAGTGTTCCTGCCTTTCACGTCCGATAGGCCCAGCTTCTGCCGCTGGGGGCTTGAGTTGATTCGGAATTGCCAGGGTAGATGACTTGGCTTCCGGAACTAAACGCGCTCCCACTACTTTGCAGAAGTACAATAGATACCAATATAACAAGAGAAAAACTCCTGGTCTCCCCGGCCTGCAATGTTGGAATAATGTAAAGTAATGTATGGCGCTAGAAGCAGAAATAAAGATGTTACCCCCTGAATACAGGGTGGTTTGCACGCAATACCGAACCCAGCGTAGCTCCAAACTTCAAAGTTGTCCAGTCAACTGCCTTCTACTATCATGGTTAAAATGGTTGAAGTGCTGGGGGTTACAAATTCCCCCTTCGAGGCTTCTGCCATCATAAGATAGACCAATTCCAAAATTCAACATCACGCTACCGAGTGATTAGTCATGACTCCATCGACGTCTAGCACCACGGCTATCCCATCCAACACATCCCAAGACACACCCAGAAAAATGAAAAAAGTTTTTGAGGACTCGAAGTGACACATGGGAAGCAGCGACGGATTTGGACAAGCGACCAGTTCTTCTATATCTTGTTTTGCGGTTCGGCTCATGTCTGGTGGGAGGGGAGAAATTGCGGGGAGGGAGGGGTGGATTCGGGAACAATACTGCCGGGCTCAGAAATGCTCTCGGGGTGCTAGGTTGAGAATGGTATGAGAGCGTTTTTGTAGCTCTGTATGCATCGTCCCTGCGCCTAGGCTCCCAACCAACGCACGGAAGGCAGTCTGGTTTGGGTTGAGAGGGGAAGACATGAATATGATCTCCAGAGTTTCCTATTGCTACTCACATTCTCCTTCTGGGGTATGGTGACATTATTAGCTCCAGGGCCGCGAGCACAACCCCAGATATTCGAATATGTGTACAATAAATTTAGCCAGTGAACAATAGCGCTCCACCTGATACAGAGTGTGCTGGCTGTCGCGGTGGACTTATTCTGACCTAAAGGACTGATTCTAGATCTTGGTCCACTATCATACCATGACCGATAGCTTTACCTCGTAATATCCAGCTCGGCCATTCTTCAGCGGGAGCGAGCGATCAGGGCAACTGTAGACCCACGCCTTCCACCCCCTCCTCATTTTTCTGCTCTTGCGCAAAGTTCCCGCGGCTACTACCGCTTCCTCCGCGTGGTTTCCTTTACTCCCGGCAATCTTACCTCTGCATTCTTGATGGCAGCCCAGTGTCTCAGGCATCTCATAACAATTGTTGGCCTGGTGTTCCTTCACTCCTCCCCCCTGGTACTCCTCTCACTATTCTCATATTCCTTCTCCCGAATTCCCCCCTGACCCCCATCTACCTCCTCGTCTTCCTCCTCTCCTCCCTCCTCTCTCCTTGCTTCATCGCCTCCTTTGCAAACTTCCATCTCCATCACCTTCTCCTCCTCCGTTTTCTCTCATACCTCTTCCCTCATAATGCTATCAGTATTCATATCAACAACCTCTTCCCAAATATCCCCCAAACCTCCTCTCCAATCTTTTCCACAGTCTTTTCCAAAAAAAAAAAACCCCCCTCATACCCTCACCCCCACCCTCCTCACCGGACGCTCCCCATCAGCACAACCACACCTCTCGGAACCTTCAACCACCTTCCAACCACACTGTCCGCAAAGCTCTCCCTCGACGAACCCAACAACCACCCCTCCAGCCCTCTCCACCTCCCATAAGCCCCTTGACCACATCCGTATAAAATCAATACGCATTGTCCCCGCCTTCTACGAACCCCCTTTCCCTTTACTCATACCCCCACCTCCCCACTCTCTTCCCCACTCTCATCCACCTCCACAACCTTCCCATGCAAGTCTCAAGCGAATGAGTAGGCAAAACAAAGTGAAAGCTGATCCCCATCAGCTAGAGCATTTGATGGGGATCAACCCTCCAAACCGGTGCTAGATATTGGAGACCATGCCGACGAAGCCAACGGTGTTGATTCGGGATGGTTTTCTGGTGCACGTGTTGGATATTTTTGGTGGGCAGGTGGGGGGAGCATGTGAGTTGCGAGGCATAGTCCGCTAGCATGAAGTCACGAGAGAGGACGAAGCAGGGTGGTACGGTGACTACACTGCGCACGGTTGCGCTGGCGGGAGGATGCGATTGCAGGACAGTGAAAGAAGCGTAAACAGAGGAGGATGGAAGATTAGAAATAAGCAGCGGATAAGCAGGTTTTACAGAACTTTGAGAGCTCACTGAGTCTGCCCTATGTAGTGCGAGTGTCGGGGGTCCAGAACAGAGAAGAGTACGCGACAGGCCAACTATTCCTTGTATATTGAAAATGTGAATTTGTCTGGTCGAGAAAGAGAGAATGAAGCTTGATTGTTTTCTACTGCATGCCAGTGCTGGTTTATATCATAAACTAAAGGAAAACAGAAAGCGAAAAAGTCGAGAAAACCGAGGCTTGCATAATATGGCAACCTCGGAGAAAGGAAAGAAAAACTTGAGGAAACCTCGGAAGGAGAAATACCATATGAGAACCTCGGATGAGGAGAAAAAAGCATATAGGAGCCTCGGAAGAAAAACAATAAGTGAAACGGAAAGGTGCCATTGCATGGTTGAATATGGTATGGCTGTGAGGTCTTGAGACGAACAAGAAGGAGATGAAAAACTTGAATGAAACCCAACGGTGAAGAGAGTAACGTATTCCACGCCATAGCGAGCGCCCGGCATAGCGAGGCATGAGGCATGAGGCATGAGGCAGGACCTGCAGGTCATCTGAATGATAATTGGCTGTTCGGATCGAGCAGCAGCGAACCTGATCTTGGCAGTTGGATTTTGCCATGGTTAAAGCATAGTGAAACATGGAAAACATAATGGAGGATCAATTGTGATTTTGCAAACACCACAGATAGTGATTTCTCTTTCTTTATTTTGATTGATCCTACCAAACAGAATGTCCTCAAAAGAACTTCCTATAGAGTCCCAAATGCTATTTGTAGTTGCGTAGTACCACCATGAACGAAATACAGGCACACCACCCAGTATCCTACATGTCGCCTGGGCATGTGAGATTCCTTACTCAACCTTAAAGCACAGGATTAACACTTGGAAAACTGTGAAGGAGGCTGCTAAATCCGGGCTGAAGCTCACAATTGGTAAGGAAGCAGCTATGGTAGCAAACTGCTACATTTTAAGTTCCTGGTTACAACCACCATGTATGTCTTTAATTTCTGAGAGGGCTCCCTGTCTGCTACAGGAACAGGAATCGGTAACAGCAAATGGCACATCATATTTAGGTGCGAACTGGGTATATGAGTTTATATAAAAACATCCTAAACTTAGTTCAAAGTTTAGCAAAACAAATTGAGTACTGCCATACATTTAAACTCTGCAACTCTTTGGTGTTAATAATATATTTTAATACAGTAAGTCTTACAGTATAGCACACTTGAGCTTCAAGCAGTAACAATATGATCCAAGCTAATTATGTATACTGTTTAGTTACCTAGCCTTATATATGAGTATGTCATTAAAGCTAAGGATATCTATAGTTTTGATAAGATTAGCTTTATATTAGGCTGCTCATACTCAGAGAAAGTGCTTGTTGATAAATTGCCTTCTGCTTTCCTCTTCATTTGACAAATATTTTACAAACCCTAGATGTAATTGTTTTTAGCCATTACAAAAAGTTCTACTCTCAAATCTTGAAGTATGAGTTTCAATATAGAAGATTTGGGTTTACAAAGAAGACCTTTTGGCTATTGCTGGCTGAAGCTCAGCTAAAAGTATTTATGGAAGCTATTATAAAATCCACTTTTACATATACATGTATTTTGCCTCTCAACTAGGCAAAGGTTTTAAGAAAAATACCCATATACAACCCTACTTGCTACTTTGAGCCTGGCAAGAATCCTTCTCCCTCCACCACCTTTCATTCAAGGGCCACCCAACAGCCAACTCTGAACAACCTCTTGGCCTCAGTTCCCTCTACCTCTATTTTGCCTTCATTTATATCTGCTACAAACTTATTTGCTAGTATTCCCCACCCTTACTTATATCTTACTCTATCTACTTCCACCCTTCCCAACCAGCCTGCAACTTCTACTCCACAAAGCAGAATTCCAACCTGACCAAGTACTTCAGAAAAAAGTACTTCTTCAATAACTACCACCTGCCCCTACAACTACCCTATCCCTTAAAATACTTGAAGAGACAATCTTAGCTTCAATTTTCTCCTCTTTCCCCTTTAGCCATTTGCAGAAGAATCATATTGCAAAGATTCTACATGCTGCACAATTTTCACTTTCCAACAACATCCTGTTTACCTGGATACAGCAGCAGTAGCATAAGGAGGAAGGGAGAAAGAGAAAAAGATAGAAAGAAGGTACTCTTAGATGTAAATGAATCCCTGACCATGGTCAAGTATTTGCCTCCATACCAGCTCTACAGGTCAGGAGACACCAGCTACTAGTAGATGAAAGAAAACAGGTTTTGTAACCAGTACGGGTTACTAGGGATTTATGTTGTATTGTGTCGTGTGCTATCGTTTGATACACAAATTGTTTTATGTTTGGTTTCACAGTATCGTTTGATACTTGTATTGTTTTGTGTGCTATCGGTTGATGCACACATTGTTTTATGTTTGCTTTACAGTGTTGTTTGATACTTGTATCATTTTGTGTGCTATCAGTTGATACACATAGTGTTTTATGTTTGGTTTTATAAGTATCATTTGATACTTGTATTGTTTCGTGTGCTATCAGTTGATACACAAAATGTTTTGCAATATTGCTCATACTGGAGATAAGTGATATGCTGTATTTAAAGACTACTGATTCCCACCATGGAAACAGCAGACTTCGACAGACAGTATTCTTAAATATACTTGATTCAACGGTAACTTCTTTGATGTCCTATTATACCCCGTTCGAAGCCTCCTTTAGCAAGCAGCGCTCGCTTCGTGTTGATCACGATGTCATCTGCTCCTATTTTATTGCTACGTGACTAGGGCCTGGCCCGAACACGTTACATTTTTTTAACCTCAGCAAGTGGTTAAGAAACCTGCAGGGACGGGGTCTGATCAACCTACGAAAAGTTCAATAAGTGAAGCTAGCATTGGGGAGTGGCAGAACCAGGGGAAGTTCGGCTCCGCCAAAATGACACGATTGAGTCATTAGAGACTCGAAGTGGGAAGCAGGTCCCACGAGAAGGCCTTACCAAGAAAAAGCAACCTAAGAAATGGATAGGGCCAAAGAGTGGCTTTTCGATCGACGAAGCAGAATAACAATTAGCGCGAGATTTGGCCAAGCAGACCTTTAGCGAGTCAACTGACGAATTAGTAAAGGCAGCAACCACCCTCCCTGGGCAATTTCCCCCCAGCCCCAGGAAAGGAAAGGGACCGGCGCAACTACCAAGAAAAGACAGCATACCTATCGGGACACCTAAGAAGGAAGAAAGGGAACCAGAAGGATCAGATCACGCGGTAGAAGGGCAGCCACTGGGCGATAACCCTAGCGATTTTCCAGAAAGCTCCTCAGACGACAGTTCGAGTAACGAAGATTCTGAACACGAAATGTCCGAAGGTGAATCCGCCGGGCGAGCAGGGCCTAAAATCAAACTTCCACTGCCACCGTCGTTCTCAGGCGAAAAGGACGACCTAAAACCTGAAGTATTTGACCGATGGGTCATAACAACTTCACAATACCTTACCCTACATGGAGTGGACAAAAGCAAGGAAGGAAGCGGAGCATACTTCGGTGGCTTCTGTACCGGGAAGTCAGAGGAAGGATACCACCAAGCAATGAACCACTATGAGAGTGCGGAAAAAATCTGAGGAACGACCCTGATAAAGTACTTGCGAGACAGATTCCAATCCTCGCATAACATGGAGGAACTATACAAAAGGTTCAAGGATATCCAGCAAGTACGAAATGGCAAAACAGAAAGAATAACCCTGGTCGCGACGGATCTCGTGATGTATCATGGACGATTGCCTACC
>PYWC01000018.1:842445-886345 GCA_003182015.1 Tuber magnatum | reverse complement strand
GAAGAAACCGAAATTAAGCAGCAACCCCCTTCCTATGAAGACCTAAGCGAGGCCAACACCTAAGCGAGGCCAACACCTAAGCGAGGTCACCACCGAAACATAAATACCACCCACCAGCCCCCTAAACCATCGAAGAAAACCGACTACACCACCTAACCTCCAAACCTTTAACCCTTACAAAATTCTTCACCATACTACAAACTTGCCCTTACGCGAGAAAGAAAAATCAAAAATGTCGACCTACGCAGAAGTCAGCATCAAGGGACGAGACCTCATTTTGGGGTACCTACTTTACCGAGAAATCATTCCAGAAGACACATACTGGAGGATTTTCTACATCGATCACTGCGAAGATTGCGGACGAATCGATGTCAAGACGGAGGAATGGGAGGACCGGATAGTACGGAACTTCATGGACCTGCCACACTACTGGGAGTCAGGTTGTTTTGTGCGTGGAGCGCCATGTGTAGAGTGTTTGGAGAGATGGTTGGAAGGTGCGCAATGGATGTTGCAGGACGACCTGTAATTGCTGCACGATAGCGATGACGATGAGGATGGATCCTATCCAGAGAATAGCGGGACTACCGGCCGTTATGAGTTCATTGGGATTTCCTTGCATTGTTTTGTTTTGGTGAAATTGTTATTTTATTTTGGGAGTGTAACCGATACGGGTTACTAGGGATTTATGTTGTATTGTTTCGTGTGCTATCGTTTGATACACACATTGTTTTATGTTTGGTTTCATGGTATCAGTTGATACTTGTATTGTTTCGTGTGCTATCATTTGATACAGACATTGTTTTATGTTTGGTTTCACAGTATCGGTTGATACTTGTATTGTTTCGTGTGCTATCTTTTGATACATACTTTGTTTTATGTTTGGTTTCACAGTATCGGTTGATACTTGTATTGTTTCGTGTGCTATCAGTTGATACCCACATTGTTTTACGTTTGCTTTACAGTATCATTTGATACTTGTATCGTTTCGCGTGCTATCAGTTGATACACACAGTGTTTTGTGTTTGGTTTTATCAGTATCATTTGATACTTGTATCGTTTCATGTGCTATCGGTTGATACACACAACGTTTTGCAATATCGCTCATACTGGAGATAAACAATATGCTGTATTTAAAGACTGCTGATTCCCGCAATGGAAACAGCAGACTTCGACAGACAGTATTCTTAATATGTTTGGTTTTATCAGTATCATTTGATACTTGTATCGTTTCATGTGCTATCGGTTGATACACACAATGTTTTGGAATATCGCTCATACTGGAGATAAACAATATGCTGTATTTAAAGACCGCTGATTCACACAGTGGAAACAGCAGACTTCAACAGACAGTATTCTTAATATACTTGGTGGAACGTTCGCTTCTTTGATCTCCTATTACATCCCGTTCGAAGACTCCTGTAGTAAGCAGCACTCGCTTCTTGTTGATCCAGAAGCTATCTGCTCCTNCTGATTCCCGCAATGGAAACAGCAGACTTCGACAGACAGTATTCTTAAATATACTTGGTTGAACGGTTACTTCTTTGATCTCCTATTATACTCCGTTCGAAGCCTCCTTTAGCAAGCAGCGCTCGCTTCGTATTGATCACGAGGCCATCTGCTCCTATCGTACCGCTACGTGACTAGGGCCTTGCCCGAACACGTTACAGGTTTAGAAACAGTTAGCTGGGTTGGAAAAAAAACAGTTAGACAGATGGGTTGCTAAATTAAGCGAAAAATGTAAAATAAGTAGAATATTGTCACGATCTGGCTAGAGGAGTGCTAGCCAGAAGACAGAAGCGAGGAACAGATTTCATGCATGACCTCATTTAGAAGTCATAGGAATAGGTTATGTTTCCACACACATGACCTCATTAGCAGGTCATGGGACTCATTTATATTTAAATTGATATTTCGCATATAACATACAATTGACATCATGAGAAGAGTCTAGACTGGCTGGTAAGGCTTACCGGCAAGGAAGACTCACTTATGTTTTACGCATGACCTCATTAGTAGGTCATGTGGCTCATTTATACTTTACCCATAATCTTGTTAGTAGGTTTTGTGGTTTGATTTATGTTTGTATTTGATTTATGTTTTGCACATGACCTTGTTTAGAGGTCATGGGTCTGTTTTATGTTTTGTACACATGACTTGATTGAGTCATATAATGTTATCATTGATTTCACACCTGACCTCGCTTGAGGATCAGGGCAGGGTTAGGGTTATAGGAAGAGGCCTATATAAAGGCTGGGATTTCACAGATGGGTTAGCTCTTCATGTAACCATCGACTGTTATTTCCTATCTACTACTTTACGCTCTTTACAATACAAAAACCTTTACGCTCCAAACCTTTCCACTATGTGGACAAGACCTAGAGTCAAGAACATATCCGCTATGCGGATCAAGTTAGCAATATAAAGACCAATACTCTCAGCACTCATAAGAAACCGATTCTTATGTGAGAATACTAACATAGGGCCAAGACACTCAAGGAGTTTCTGGACACAGCGCAGCGCAGTTCGGAAAAAGAAGGTCATTTCCTGTTACGAGTACAATGAGTAGTAGGAAACCGTAACAAATATTCCCACTTCATATATTAACAAAAGTGTAGAGAATTGGCAGAGTGAGATTCAAGATTTGGGTAAAAAGTATGTATCAATATGCACAAAGCCTGATGCTCCACAGTTATGGCCTTGGCAAATTGATAGTAGATATGGGGAAGAATTAGAGAGACAGAATAGTGACTCCAGACTTGATGCAAGCAATAAGAAAATACTCTCTGGAGCCTCTGATATTGACAATGATGATGATGGAGTCTTTTTTTTATTAAAATGTATTTATCAAAAGGGTCAACTTTCATTTGCTCCAGATATATAAGATTCATTACTTTCTATACCGGTCATGTAGTTGGCTTCTATTCTCTAACCGAAGAGACTAATCCGGCATTTACAACCTACCTGCATATCACCTTCCCCAATTAGTGTGGATGGCTCGCTATGCTGGGCGCTCGCTATGGCGTGGAATACGTTAGTGAGGAAGAACTAGTGTGAGAGAAAACTAGACAAAAGAAGACTGGTCTGTACAGCGGATAAACACTAAATCCAACAGAAAAGGCGAGTGATCCTTTGTGAACTTAGGCGCGGGGTTTCCGGAGAGATTAATCCATCCGAGGGGCTCCGCCGTAGAATTTACCTACTCGTAAATCTGTCGAAATTTTTGAATTGAGGGCGAGATTCTCAGAGATACCGATAGGGGAAAAAGGGACGAAGTGTATACACTGTAAGAAACAATCTGGAGTAATAAAAAAGTGAAAATAAAGGCAGATCGCATACCAGGGTGGGCTGCTGGGAGAAAGCACCATGGAGTAGTGGAGTTACTCTTGGGAAGGGAGAGCTGTCAACCCCAAATAACCCAGACCATGGCAGCCAAAAACCGCACTTATTCACTCCCAATTGTGGGTATGATAGGGCGGTGAGGCTACCCCAAGGACAAAAAGCCGCAGCCCTGGGCGTAGTGTAAGGCCCCGGATGAATGACTTCTCCCGGCGTCCAGTAGCACGGCACTGTGTTCCTTTCGCAATACTAGCAATCACTTAGCGACTGTTCTTCCTATCTTCTCCCCGGGGGTCTCATCAGACCCGCGCGAGTGATGATACAGCCCCGTGCCGGCATCCCGGCTTGTTAGCACCGGCAATGTTGCGTGAATAGGGCGAGTTTATGCACTCCACCTTCCACTTATCCTTTTCATTTTCATTTCTAACTTTTCAGAGACTAAAGTTACTGGTTTTCTCGGATAAGTAGTACCTTCTACCGCTCGTATATTTCATCACCCCTTTGCTTCATAACAGAACGGGTTCGTAATCCCTTACTAGGAGAGACAGCTACAAAGTCCTAGCGTATTTTCCAGCAATTTGAGTAATTACGGCCTGGGTACGGAAATCATACCATCTTTTCCGAATTCATAACACCGCCCGAGAGGCGTTGACTAAGTCCTCTACCAGTAACAGGAATTTCACATACAAGAAAACCTAAGAAAATTGGGACCTCATGCCCAAATCACCATCCTGGACCAGAACTCTTTTCGAGAAAGGAAGCTTTTCGTTATCTCCACCCGAATCCACAGAACACCGACGCCACACAGCGCCACAGAAGACTAGCCTCTCTGGGTATGATACGATACCACAGGACCCGGAACACCCTGATCGCAACCGAGCAAAAGCGCGACCTGGACATCCAAAGCACCGAACAGGATAGTGATACGAACTGCGGGATACTAGGATCCCCAGCGACTGTGGCAAAAGCTATCTTCTTCTATACCGAGGCGGGGGCGGAGAAGGTGCAGCAATTAATACCGAGTCTACAAGACATTTCAATCTCCATACTCGAGTACTCCTTGAGTCTATCTGTTGTAATTTGCACTGGTTAGAAGATCAATGATCCTTCTTCTGACTGTATTCCACTACTGCTTCCCGGAAGAGCATGAGACTAATATACTACATGAATTCGGCAGTCACTCCATATGTGCTCTGTGCCGAGGGGATTATATCCTAAACAGTATGCACTAGTGAAGGCCTTATCTCAGTACCAATTGCAGGCGTACCACAGGTCTCACTAGCTGGATCAAGAGAAGTCTGTATTTCGAACACCCCTGCCCTTCGAAAGATCCATAAATAACACTTGAGCAAGATCTGAAGAGAAAAGAAAAAAAAAGGACCAAAGGAAAGCCAGCATTTCTCCCAAGTGCTTTTAAGTAACCTCATTAAAAACCTTCCTCAATCCGCTTAGTTCTTAGGTAGCTTAAGGGTAGGAAAAGAGTGTTACACACTGATCAATATGGGGAAACTAATGAAATAAAATAAAAAGGGATAAGCAACAACAAAAAAGAAATGGTTGTAGTTCCACAATGGCTACCGGCCAGTGTGTTACACATAAGATGAACTGGCATAGCGTAATGGGCATGTCACATAATCATTGGCAAAAGGTAATGTGTTCGATCCCAGGATCTGTCAGGGTATTTGGGAATAAGTTAATTTCTACCAATACAATGTCGGCATAAAACCCTCATTTAAGCCACCACCAAAGGTCACCGACTGAGAGGTTTTCATGGAGTCTTCAAGCAAGGACCCTGGGCTATCCTGACAAGATTGAACGAACTAAATCGGTCAGTTAGTTGTAGAGATAAATGCATGCAAAGATCCCTCAGCTGCACCAACGGATGGATGCCAACTGGGGAGAGGTCAGCTACTCCGATAGGAGTCCCCGGCTGCCATATAAGCATTAAGACCGAATTTCACATCCGTTGGTGGAGGGATGCAAAGGAAAATCCTGATAAGGGGACGACGCCTAAGAGATGATCATTCACTGACACCCAGAAGCCTGATAATGTAGAGCCGGAAGATAGCCTACCGCATGGAAGGTTAACTCTGACCACCACGAGGTCTAAATGCCATTAGTGCAATAAGACAGTAACGTGCTTCCTGCGGGTTAATGCAGATGAATAAGGAATCCGCCTGATTTGATAAGTCTGTTGTCAGAGCTTATCACTTCGTATGCAGAGATAGAACCAGTAACAGCTTGCCATAGTGAAAGAGGTTGAGTGACTATGATTAGAGCAAACACTGTGAGGAGAGAGGTGAAACACCCTCCCCACTGTTTGAGGAAATCAGTGTCAAGCGGGATAAAGGCTTTCAGGGTCTATGAAGTTTGTACAGGAGAAAGTGGGAGGAATAGATAGTCCGCGAACACCCAGACATAGAATATAAATATCGAGGTGCCTCCCATGCATTACAGACATCATCAGCAACAGAGAAGAGACCTTATCAATATATTCGTTCTACAATACAATTCTTAAATTACTTTTATCTTGACACTTTAAGTGAGCCTTCCTAGCGATCACTTTGTCCCATATCGAGCCTTAGTTCAGACTCGCTTATCCTTAGAGTTGGCTACCACCTAACACAGTGGAGCCCTTACTTGACCATTGTACTGGAAGAACTTACTGCCACTTGCCTTAATCCCATTGCCCTCACATGCCTCCAACGAGAAGTCCGCAGCCGCACCTTGGTCATGATGTCTGCGATCATGTGCTCGGTTGGGCAGAGAGTGATCATAATCTTCTTTTCTTGTACTGCATCTCGGGTAAAGTGTCGTTTAATATCAATATGCTTGCTACACTTAGGGAATCGAGGTCGATTTGTGAGATCTATTGAACTCTGATTATCTATGTTGATCAGAGTTGGAGGTAATGTTGGTTTTCCACTTAGCTCTGAATAAAGTCCATGAAGCCATATGGCCTCCTTTGTAGTTTCTGAACTTGCAACATATTCAGATTTAGTTGTGGACAGTGCTACCATAGACTGCTTCTTTGACCACCAGGATACGGCATCTCCAGCCATAAGAAAGTCAAAGCCAGCAGTTGACTTCCGATCCAGTGGGTCTCTAGCAAAATCAGCATCACTGTACCCCATGAGAGAGCAGGTTGTATCATTGTTCCTAATATATTCTAGGCCTAGGTTCCTGGTAGCCTTGAAGTATTGAAGTGAGTGTTTAGCAATACGGAGTTGATTGTGAGTAGCTTTTAAGTATTGAAGCGAGGGTTTAGCAATACAGAGGTGATTGTGAGTAGCTTTTGTATTGTACTTGCTAAGATAGGGAATAGTAAAGCAAATATCTAGTCAAGTGGCTAGTGCAAGGTACATAAGGCTCCCAACTAAGGACTAATAGGATTTCTGATATACTGCAGAGACTAAATCCTCTATATCATGACTCCGGGAATCAGGCTCTAAGAGAGTTTGAAACAGAGTGCAGTGCTCCATTTGAAATCAGCGAAGCATAGTGTCGATAAACCGTGACTGGCATAGAGTAATTAAGCCAGATGATTGGCTTATGTCAATACTCAGAAATCGTTTTGCTCTTCCACGATCTGTCATCTAATTCTTCTACTTTAGAAGAGTCTTAATGCTTTCAACTGTAGAACCTGATTCTGAGACCAGAAGGATATCATCAACATACAGAAGCAAGAAAACACCATGCTCAGATATGTAGAGATTCAGATCATAGGATGAGTGCTAGAATCCTATTGTTTTTCAGGTAGGTATCAATCTTCTTATACCATAAAAGCGGAGCCTGCTTGAGTCCATAAAGAGCTTTGAGTAGTCGGCAGACGATCAAACTTATCTCTTGGTTCTCCACAGCTGAAGCAGCAAGCCACTTGGTGCCTTCTGAAAGTTCCATATACCCTCTTTCGTCAATATGAGGGTTTAGAAATGCTCCAACAATATCTATACGACTAGCATAATATCCATGCTCTGCTGCCTGTGAAAGCAACATCCTTAGACTCGTAAGCCTGGCCACTGGAGCAAAGGTCTTGCCATGGACTGCCTGCTCATATCCTTTAATTACCAGCCTAGCTTTTGCTTTCATTCTACCATCTCCAAGGGTCTTCAACCTATAGACCTATTTATACCCAATCACAGACTTGCCAGCTTCTGTAATATCATCTGTAGCTTTCTCGTATTTCCATGTACCATGCTTGTGCAGACTCTCAAATTCCTCACACATGGCCTTCTGCCACTGTGGATATTGGACTGCTTCATCATAGGTAAGAAAGTCATCACCCTCTACCATAGAAGGTAGGATACTGTCTGCAAGCACTGCAGTAGCTTTAGAGCTGAGCCTACCTGTGTAACGGGGGCACCCCTAGGAAGAGGGATCCCAAGGTTGCGACCGCACCAAACAACTTCAAACTTATCGCCAAAAGTTCACGCAAATGTAAGAGTAAAGTAGACGGTAAAACTTAATATCGTTAAGCCTGACGCTTCACTCAATTAAGGTCTCGAGAGGATTGATTGTTGGAGTAGGAGAGTTCTCGCATAGACTTTCAGGTAGTTTTATCTTATGCCAGAAACTCCCCCATCAGTTTACTCCAACTATTCGAGCACACCCTTCTCCGCTAAGGGCGGTCCGACACGTCTCCTGACACCCCCTTCGGGCATGTATGTGTCGACCCGCTCTAGTCGGCGTTCACCATATGTGCATATCGTTTCTGCGGCGCATTTCCATTCTGCCCGCCGGAGTGAAAACCTCTGCGCATCGGGGACTTGCCAGTGGCTAACTGTCAAGACCCCTTGCTGAACTAGACTATCTATGACACCCTTCCCATGCGCGTTGATTTCTTCTTGACGCCGGAAGCTACCGTGAGCGGTTTATCTATCTACTATTTACGAGTCTCGGGCTTCCGGTGTCTTCCGCAGGATACGGTGGTCCAGGAGTGATCCAATGGGCGCTACCCATGACCACTACCTCGGATACACCTTACCTGCGGTAGGAATCATGCTTTTAGTGTCTCTGCACTTCCCTCTCAGAGCCTATGGCGTTGGGGACATCCTTGGGCGTGGTAGGTGCAAAACGTTCCCAGTCGTCCCGGCACCACCCGGGACTACCTTCGGGACCCCCACGGTTAACTCCCGTTAACTCCGTCAGTTTTGGTCCGTTTTACTCCGAACAACTTGGAGGAGGTACTCCACCTTCCACCCTATGCCCCCTTATATATCCTGCGAACAGCTTACGGTCGACCGGACGGCAGCAACGTATACGGTGTTGCAAGCGGGTCTCCAAAGATCCTCCTTTGCTAGACTGCACACAACTACGCAACCGTTTGCCCATGACGTCCGGGCCTCAAGGCGGGGCCGGAGGGGCATGATAGGAATAATGTCTTCAATTTACAGCTTCTTCGTAGCTGCGTAGCTCGCCCAATAGCATCTCCCGGAACCCCAGATTCCAGTATTATGCATGGCTTCGTGTGACAAACATTCCAGTCATTTTTCCCAAACTCCCCGAGGGACTTCGTATTGGCAGGTAGGGTAACTCAGGCCCTTGAACAGGGTAATCCAAGCCTCAAGGCAGGGTAACCCTGTTCTGAGGGTAGGGTAATCTTGTCCGGTGGACAAGTGGATTTTCTCCTGTTACCCTATCTATCCCACTTCCGGGGATAGACACACTCGGCCTTTCTCTAGTTACCCAGCCTAGCTGTGTATTGGCCCTTCATAGGTCCCTAAGTACGCTGACACCAACCTTGGGCGTAGCCATGTACCTAAATACTTGTGTCCACTAAGTCTGCTCATCTCGGAGCCCGGGCCATCGGGTCTCCGTAGGTCAAGTACTCACTTGCCTGCCGGTTCCTACCAGTTCGCCTCCGGGCTACCTGTATGGGTGTAGGTTCCGGCTGCCATAGCTCACGTATGCTGGGTCGTTACATCACTCCCCTCTTCTCTACGGTCCGTCCCGGACCGTTTAGCGTCGTCTTTTCTTTCCACGACTCGATTCCCCCAAGACCCGATGGTCCCTGGGCTTGGACGGATATCTTTGGTGGAAATCTAGCATGGCCTGTAAGCCTGTCCCTTCTAGCATCTCATAGGGCTCCCACGAGTTCTCCTCAGCTCCATAGCCTTCCCATGAAACCAGGTACTGGACAAAGCGCGACGGAAACTTCGCCTTTGTTCCACCATACCAGCGACTGTCCACAACAGCTTCGATGACGTAACTGGGCTCATTGTCCACGAGCTCTGGGGTAGGGATCTCCTTGATCCTACCCGATTCCGGATCCTCGCGATAGGGTTCCAGCAGCGTGACATTGAAAACCGGGTGGATGCTCCATCGGGTGGGCAATTGGAGTTCGTATGCACGGGTACCCACCCGACGTTTGACCACGAAAGGGCCAAACATCCGGTGGTCCAGCTTCTCCATGGGACGCTTGGTGCGGATGTTCTTCCGGTTCAACATCACGCGGTCCGCTTTCTTAGCCCGCCCAGCAGCCACATCTTCCCAGGTAACATAGTCCGGGGATGGCAGCCGTTTCTGGTCATGCCATTTCCGCTGCCTTTCCTGTGCCCGTTTAATCGTTTCTCGAATCTGTTGCCAGGTTCCTTCCCATTCCTTAACCAAGAGTTCACTACTTGGGTGTATCCCTTGGTTGTCAGACACAACACCCGACCAGTTTGTCCGTGGGTTGAACCCATAATTGATCTCAAATGGTGACAACCTGGTGGATTCTGATGTTGAGGTGTTATACGCATACTCCGCAAGGGGTAGCAGCGAGACCCAGTCATCCTGTTGATAGGAACAGTAACTACGCAAGTACTGCTCCAGTGTCTGATTAACCCTCTCGGTTTGCCCATCAGTCTCTGGGTGGAATGCAGTCGAAACGTTTAGTTTCACTTGCAGCAAGTGCATCAGACTCATCCAGAACTTGGATGTGAATCGGCTATCTCGGTCGGAGATGATTGACTCTGGCAGTCCATGAAGGCGCCAAACCTCCTTCAGGAATATCAAGGCAAGCTCCTTGATAGGTACCTCAGTGGTCAGGGGTATGAAATGGGCCATTTTCGAGAACCTGTCTACTATGACCCAGATCTTGGTATACCCTTCGGACTCTGGCAGCGCGACAATGAAATCCATTGAAATTGCTGTCCAAGGCTGCATAGGAACATCGATAGGTTCCAGCAGCCCGAACCTCTTGTGCCTGATGGATTTATTTCTTTGGCATGCATCACATGTCCGCACATAGTCAGTGATGTGCTCATCCATCTTAGGCCAGTAGAAGTTAGCCCTCACCCTGCCAATGGTCTTGTAAGTCCCGAAGTGTCCCGCGATTTGGGAGTCATGTTCTGCCTTCATGATTGTCTGCTTCAGATTCTGACCCTTGGGAACATACCACCTGTTCTTGTACAGGAGTAAGCCCTTTTCCGTCGTGAAATGTCGGTCGACCTCTTTGTCACCTGCAGCTGTTGCCTTCAGGATCCTTAAGTACTCCTGGTCTTCGCTTATCGCTACCCGCAACTGATCCAAAAAGGACGACTTGAGCCGAAATCCCTGGCACACTTGCAACACCTGTGGTCGCAAGATGTCCCGTTCCTGGCTCCCGACCCACTGTCCGGGGCGAAAAAACGACTGTGGCGGAAAATCACTCCCCCCTTCAGGGCGGTAGTCCCTACGCCGCGACAAAGCATCCGCCTTCTCATTCAACCGTCCTTCTCGGTAAACCACCTTGAAGTTAAATGGTTGCAGGAATTCAGCCCAGCGGTGCTGCCTTCGGTTAAGGACCTTGGTACTATTAAAGTACTCCAAGTTCTTATGATCCGTATAGATCACCAATTGGTCCGTTACTGAGCGCAGCAGATGATCCCATTCCTTGAATGCCGCCACGATGGCAGTCATTTCCTTATCATGGACATCATAATTGATCTCTGCTGGGTGAAACTTCCTACTATGGTAGGCCACCGGATGCCATCTCTCATCCTCACATAACTGGGAGAGAACGGCTCCTAATGCAAAGTCACTAGCGTCGGTTTCTAGCCGTGTTGGCCGTTCAGGGTCAAAATGTGCTAGGATAGGTTTGGACGTGAACGCTTCCTTTAAATGATTGAAGGCCTGCTCACATGCAGGTGTCCATTCCCATCGGACATCCTTCTTTGTCAAGTCCGTGAGGGGTTTCGCTATCTTGCTGAACCCTTCTATGAACCGACGATAGAAGTTGGCAAAGCCCATAAAGCTTTGAACGTCGACGACGCATGTCGGAGGTGCCCAGTCTTTGATTGTCTGCACCTTTTCCGACAACATAGAGATCCCCATATCGGAGATCCTATATCCGAGGAATTCAACCTCCCGTTGGTGGAAACTGGACTTCTTCATACTTACACATAGTCTAGCTTTCCGCAATTTCTCCATTACACGCCTTACCATCGCGACGTGCTCTTCCATAGTTTCGGAGTAGATCAGGATGTCATCCATATACGCGATGACTCCTTCATCCATGAGATCTCGAAAGACCTCATTTATCATGCTCTGGAAAGTTGCCGGGGCATTACATAACCCAAATGGCATGACCGTGTATTCATACAGTCCATATCTGCACCGGAAGGCCGTCTTCCATTCCTCACCTTCTGCCATCCTCAGAAGATAGTAGCCGTTTTTCAAGTCCAACTTAGTGAACACAACGGCTTTTCCTAACCTATCTCGCAGTTCATTCATCAGCGGTAGAGGGTACTTGCTCTTCACCGTGATTTTGTTCAGCCCTCGGTAATCTATTACCAGTCTTAGTGTACCATCTGGTTTTGGCACAAAGAGGATAGGGGCTGCTGCTGAGGAACTGGATCGCCGTAGCTTCCCTGTTCGCAGCATGTCATTGAGATATTCCCGGAGTGCCTTAAGCTCCTTTTCCGATAACGGATAGATAGGCCCAAACGGAGGTTGAGTCCCGGGTAGCAACTCGATCGTGTGGTCATACTTTGAGTGCTCCGGCAAGGCCTCAATCCGTTCTTGACTGAAGATGTCCCCGTAGTCCTTATACTCAGGGAGTAGCTTGACGGTAATGTCAGCACCTTCCTCATCGGAGAATTGTACAATTCCCAACAGGTACACATTACTAGGGTCTTCAGCTAGCAACTCTTCATCGGTCATGAACACTAACCGCCCCTGCTCTGCCAGGCAATTAGCCTTGCAGAAATCTGAGCGCCAGGTTAGTGATCCTGTTTTCCAATCTATGTCGGGATTATGGTCCTTCAACCAAGACATAGGTAGGTACCCGTCCACCTTGGTGTCGGGCATGTCCGCGACTTCAAACCGCATTTCGTTATGGTGGTCGCCTATTCTCATGTCCAATGATTTGGTATAGTGCAGACCTGACCCCGGAATGTGATTACCGCTTGCGTCGCTTATCGGCACATGTACCTTTCGTCGTACACATGGTGCCTGCGTTTGTTTAACCCATCGGCTACTAAGCACTGGCCCAGTAGCTCCACTGTCGAGTAGCAGGAGCGCCTCAGCGCTTACCTGTCTAGCTCCAATCTTCCAGTCTAGCCTTACCCTCAGGTGGATAGACTTGGTATGGCGAGGCAAGTTATCACGCTTCTGCCTCTTCACTTGTCTTAGGGACTTAGTCATCTTGGCTTACTAATTCTGATCTCTTGCCTTTCGACACAAGAGCGGCCACAACGGGTCGGTAAACGTTAAGGGATTGGGAATCGTTTTATCAATAGCTAGGGTGTTTACTATCACGCCAGCATGATTTCGGGTACTAAACCCTCCTCAGGTAAACTTGATCATAGTATCATTTATTCAATCAAGTCCAGCCTGAACTAATCCCGCTTGTACTAACCATAACAAATTTTCCCGAGGTGGGTAGAGGTCCGCTCTTGGACCGGTTCCAAGCGAAGCAACCTTGCTTCCCCAATGTCGAGCGTCTCCGCGAGCGAGATCTCTCCCAGCCTCAACCGAAAATAATATCCTATGACTTGTCCGTCCCAGTAAAGAAATCCTGAAAGAAATACAAATAACTAGAACAAAGGAAATAACCTGAAAACCCACAAAGGAGAGATCACCCTGTCCACCGCACACGGCCTTCAACATCTATCTGCCCACACCACCTGGGTGTAGTCAGCATCAGGGTCGTTCATGCAGTAGAGGGGTACTTACCCATCCCAGAAGCCACTTCCGGGGCTCCTTTTCATCCATCCCGCAGGGGTCTATGGATACAGGTTATTAAGGTTATACCTTTCGCAGAATGGGGTCTTACCTATTCTGAGCCGTCAGTATCAACCTCCATAATCTGAGGTGATGCCTGTCGGACTTCAAGTATCTTTGACGAGGTAGCCGGAGGTGGCGCTTCAATGCGCTTTAGTCGCTTGTCCGTACCTGAGGGCTCGCTTACCGGGGCTGACCGTTTCAACCCACGAGCCTGTTTGGACGAACTAACGACTGGGGACGTCGCGGTGCACTTTCTCCAAAAGTGACCCGTTTGTCCACACTTGGTGCACTGGTTGTGCTTTCTCCGACGTTCGGTCAAAGTCGACGGGATTTCCTTATGCGCCAGGGCATACTCAGAAGTCCCCGGCTTTGCCTGTTTCCCCGCATTGAAATTAGTAGGTTTGGCAGACCGCTGGTTCTGTCTGCCCGAACCTTTATCCTTCTTTTTAAACCTTCCGGAAGTTGAGGACCTATCCTCCTTCTTGTCCGTTGGTTGAGACCGTTGGACAGGGTGGATAACTCGGTTGCTGAACCGGGTGTTGTCTTCCAGTGTGTGTCCAACCTTCCGAAGAAGATCAAGGTAGTCGTTCAAGTCGGTGGGATGGGGCTCCTTCAGTGCCCACGCGTTCCTCACTTCTTGAGTAATGCCCGACCGTACCTTATCTCGTACCTGCACAGGGTCTGTATAGCTAAGCTTATACATATAGTCAATTATCTTGTCCAGGTACTCATCGATGTGATGTGGCTTCATCACTAGGTCTCGCCACTCAAGGAGGGATCGGTCTCGTTCCGCTTGGTCACCGCCGAAACTCCGTTCAAGCCGTTCCCGGAATCCTTTCCACGTTCTTAACGGGTTACTGTTATTAACTGGAACTCCGGTACGCTTGGCTGCCTCCTTATTGATGTGGGAGTGCAGCCCAAGATACCATGTTCGGGCAGTATCTTCTAGAAGGGGGATCACCAGGTTTACCTTGTCCATATCGGTCAACCTGCACCCAGCAAAGTACTCGAACTTAACCTCTACCAGCGTCAAGAAGCTGGCGAGTTCGGTGACCTTTCCCTTAAACGCCGGAATGCCGCTCAGCTTTTCCGGCTTCTTCTGCCGTTGTCTAGATGATGGTCGTGCAGCCGCCCTACTCCGTAGTTCCCTTGACAGCTTCTTAGCACGGCGGTCCCACCGTCGTTTCTTCTCGTCGCTCCAGTCATCCTTGCGAGCGCCGAGAAAAGGGGTCAAGTCGGGGAGAGAATCGGCATCATCATCATCCGAGCTATCATGGTCAGAGTCCCCAGGATCTCCACCTGCTCCCGTAGTACCACCGACAGGTGGTCCATTTCCACCTCCACTACCCCCGGTATTTCCACCTGGGGTCTCGCGGGGTCTATCATACCCATCAAACCTTTCCTCCTGGCCATCCTGATTCCCATCCTCGGGGGGGTTAGCCCCTGATGGTACTGATGCCGGTGGTGGAACAGGTCGTTGCCCACTCTCAGGAGTTGGGTTCGGAGCCGCCTGAGTCATCGCCAGAAACGACTGAAGCTCTGGACAACTCAAAGGTTGCATTGGGGGCCCCGCGTGTCTCCATGACCCACAGTACCCACATGTTGGTCGTCCGTCTCCCTCCTTCTGTCTTCTTCGGTGCCTTACCGGGGTCCGTGGTCCCTTCCTGCACCCGTACGTGTGGTAATGAATCCACCCCATACGGGTTTCTTCCGACTTGCAGCCCGACAGACAGTACTCGTCTTGGCTGTCCGACTCACCACTAGTGATCGTGGGGAGGATGGAGGGAAGAGTTGGTTTTGAGGGGGCAGAGGGAATCACGGGTGCCCAAGGAACGGAACGAGCGGGTGTCCCAGGTCCGGGGATCGGAGTCCCTCGTGATGGAGCCATGGGTGCTCGCTCTTCCTGGCGCCTGACCTGTTCAAAGAATCCAGGTGAAGCCGCACGCAGCGGTCGGTACCCTGGGGTAGCCGATACTGTTGGCGGGAAAGCTGCGACAGGGAAGGTATCAGGAGGGGGCAATGAAACTGGTAAAGGTGTGGGTCTTGGGGCAGCAATAGGAGGTACGGGAGTTGCAACCGACGGTGTTGCAGGGGGGTTAATGGGAGCGGGGGTCGGCCGAGGAGTAGGGTCAGGTGTATCTGGTGCTGTGATACCCTTTGGCTTGGACGTCCTTTTCTTAACCCGACGCCCATCGGTTGGTCCAATCGCCGGACTTCCTGAACGACTGCGGGCGATCGAGGAGGGGACAGACAGCGAGCCTGTTGATGCTCTTGTGAAGGACGAGGTATAACTGTATCCTTCCCCCTTGAGGCTTTCCAACATCCGTATGCCCACGGGGCTTAGGTACGCCCTCCACTGTTCATCCCGGGCTCTCATAGCCAGTTCCATCCCGAAGTTCTCCAGCTTCGTGTGGACAAGTGGGAGTGGGGGCGCCGCCTCTATCATCAGTACGTCATTCTCAGCATCAATACTATAACCTCCCGCGAAGGCCCTTTCCAGCGCTGCCATACGATCCTTCAATGCCTTCTGGTCTCTTAACATTCGCAGGTATGCCTCCTGCTGTACCTTCATCCATTCCACCGCTGCCGTAGTAATCTGTTTACGGAACACCTGCTGCTGCTGGGCATTCCAGTTCTTCAGTTCCCGCTTCGCATCCTCAATCGACTTGGATACCTCCCGGACGATGTAAGGTTCGACGAACTCGCGGGAGAACTCGCTAAAGGGTACTCCTTGCGGTGGAGGAGGGAGCATGTTGTGGACGAGGGCGGCGTCTTGGAAGAACGAAAGCGCCGCAGCGCGAGGGTCTGTAATCATAAGATCAACACATTCATCAGGTAGTTGAATAGGGGCGGCCTCCAGGAGCAATTGGTGACCGTCCCATTCAATACCGCGGACGTCCGCGAACACCGAAGCACGAAATGTGTTGGCGGAGTTCTCGTCAAGGTCAAGGTCTGAATCCGAGTTGGATTCCATTCTAGGTCGACGTTCGATACTAGCCATTGCGCTTTCCACCCTGGGCTACTTGTTCGAGACAAGGTTACCAGTATTCACGCAAGGTCAGTGCCGAAGGTCGAAAAACAATTAATCAGGAGAGGAGTTAAGCGAGGAGCTCGCTTAACGATATACTGTAACGGGGGCACCCCTAGGAAGATGGATCCCAAGGTTGCGACCGCACCAAACAACTTCAAACTTATCGCCAAAAGTTCACACAGATGTAAGAGTAAAGTAGACGGTAAAACTTAATATCGTTAAGCCTGACGCTTCACTCAATTAAGGTCTCGAGAGGATTGATTGTTGGAGTAGGAGAGTTCTCGCATAGACTTTCAGGTAGTTTTATCTTATGCCAGAAACTCCCCCATCAGTTTACTCCAACTATTCGAGCACACCCTTCTCCGCTAAGGGCGGTCCGACACGTCTCCTGACACCCCCTTCGGGCATGTATGTGTCGACCCGCTCTAGTCGGCGTTCACCATATGTGCATATCGTTTCTGCGGCGCATTTCCATTCTGCCCGCCGGAGTGAAAACCTCTGCGCATCGGGGACTTGCCAGTGGCTAACTGTCAAGACCCCTTGCTGAACTAGACTATCTATGACACCCTTCCCATGCGCGTTGATTTCTTCTTGACGCCGGAAGCTACCGTGAGCGGTTTATCTATCTACTATTTACGAGTCTCGGGCTTCCGGTGTCTTCCGCAGGGTACGGTGGTCCAGGAGTGATCCAATGGGCGCTACCCATGACCACTACCTCGGATACACCTTACCTGCGGTAGGAATCATGCTTTTAGTGTCTCTGCACTTCCCTCTCAGAGCCTATGGCGTTGGGGACATCCTTGGGCGTGGTAGGTGCAAAACGTTCCCAGTCGTCCCGGCACCACCCGGGACTACCTTCGGGACCCCCACGGTTAACTCCCGTTAACTCCGTCAGTTTTGGTCCGTTTTACTCCGAACAACTTGGAGGAGGTACTCCACCTTCCACCCTATGCCCCCTTATATATCCTGCGAACAGCTTACGGTCGACCGGACGGCAGCAACGTATACGGTGTTGCAAGCAGGTCTCCAAAGATCCTCCTTTGCTAGACTGCACACAACTACGCAACCGTTTGCCCATGACGTCCGGGCCTCAAGGCGGGGCCGGAGGGGCATGATAGGAATAATGTCTTCAATTTACAGCTTCTTCGTAGCTGCGTAGCTCGCCCAATAGCATCTCCCGGAACCCCAGATTCCAGTATTATGCATGGCTTCGTGTGACAAACATTCCAGTCATTTTTCCCAAACTCCCCGAGGGACTTCGTATTGGCAGGTAGGGTAACTCAGGCCCTTGAACAGGGTAATCCAAGCCTCAAGGCAGGGTAACCCTGTTCTGAGGGTAGGGTAATCTTGTCCGGTGGACAAGTGGATTTTCTCCTGTTACCCTATCTATCCCACTTCCGGGGATAGACACACTCGGCCTTTCTCTAGTTACCCAGCCTAGCTGTGTATTGGCCCTTCATAGGTCCCTAAGTACGCTGACACCAACCTTGGGCGTAGCCATGTACCTAAATACTTGTGTCCACTAAGTCTGCTCATCTCGGAGCCCGGGCCATCGGGTCTCCGTAGGTCAAGTACTCACTTGCCTGCCGGTTCCTACCAGTTCGCCTCCGGGCTACCTGTATGGGTGTAGGTTTCGGCTGCCATAGCTCACGTATGCTGGGTCGTTACAACCTGAGCACTATAGTACTCCTACTACAGGTGGAGTATTGGGCTCTCTACATATCTCATGTATTATCTGATAAGGAGGCTGTGATTGGACCTTTTCTGCACGTGTTACCACCATGGCAACTCTGCTGCTTGGCATCATTCCTTGACCTTGCTCCTCAACAGGATAGGCAATTCTTGTAACTAAGTCTTTTTCTATTCTTTGATCTGGGTCATCAAATCCCTCTTCCGCTGCAAGTTCTGCTTCCTCTACCTCAATAATCTTAGCTCTTTCTAGAAGCACAGTACTAAAAATGTCTTCTGAATGTGGTAGATTATATACCAGTCTAGATTCATCAAAAACAATATCAGAGGCACAAATTGTGGTCTTTTATTCACAATCCCACAATCTCCAGATTGTAGTAGAAGCTATATAGCCTATCATAATACAGCACTTGGATCTATCTCCCAATTTGGTGTCTTTCTGCTGTACCTTAGGTATCCACTTATAGGCTATACAGCCAAATCTCCTTAAGTAGTCTAGTGATGGTTTCATTCCATAGAGCATCTCATGAGGAGACTGGTCCCCAATTGTGCGTGATGGAGATACAGAGTGGAGGTAGGCGGCTGTATTAACAGTTTCTGCCCAGAGAGTAGCTAGAAGACAGGCATCTAACATCATAGCCCTCGCCTTACAGAGAATAGTCTGTATCATCCTCTCACTAATTCTATTCTTATGTTGAGAGTATGGGGGAGCTGGTTGGAATTGGACACCAGTCGCTTTGAGGATACTGTGGAAGAAGGCATTGTCTTATTCTCCCTTACCATTGTCACACCTGAACCGCAATATTTCCCACTGGGGGAAGACTTTCCGAAATCTTTCCTCGAACTCCTGGAAGCTACCGGTTACCACCTTTGCCTCCTTTATATACTGAAAGTAAACCCAGCAAAATTGAGTGTAATCATTAATATATAGGATGAAATATCGGGCATCCGAGAAGGATAGAGACTAGAAAGGGCTGCACAGATCAGAATGGATTAATTCAAAAAGTCTGGTAGCCCTTGGAACAGGCTTTCTTATAAAGCGGTATCGGTGTTTGGTCTTTACACATATATCGCAAACAGACTGCAGACCTGGAGCCTCTGTGGAGGTCTTGAAACCAAGAATGGACCGAACGGCACTGACATTGCGGTGTTCTAGCCATCTATGCCATAACTGCAGAGTTTCCTGATCGATCCTAGGAACTGTAGTAACCAAGAGATCGCTATTGTCTTTGAGAGGATGAGATAGACTTTCAGATCCAATCCTAGTAGATATATGATTTGGTGGTTTCAGAACTGGTAAGATTCCTTGCTTCTTCAGTTTTGTAAAAGGATAACCCTGTAGTCTCCACAAACCACTTTGTAGCTGGGCCATAGGAATCTGTTTGAAGCCCAGGTACTGACAAGAGATATAACAAATATCTTCATGGAAGACAATTGCAAATTTGCTAGATAGACTGCTGACTGACAAGAGAGAAAATCTCATTTCTGGGGAATAGAGTACTTCGATTTCAATGAAATGAGACTTATTCAACCGAAGCTGAATAGTGCCTTTCGCTTTTGCCAAGACCTTGCTATTATTTTTCGTCACAATTGCAATTGGTTTTGCTAGAGCTTTCAGACAACAGAATGCTGGACGGTTTGAACAGATATGATGGCTTGCTCCAGAGTCTACAACCCAAGTGCTTGTTTAGCTTTTGTCTTTCCTGCTAGTCACTACTAAAGCAGTAGGTTCTTCAATATCCACAGTTGCACATGATGCTACTGAGGGTGCTTCTTTCTGACTTCTACTTTTCAAGTTCTCTGCTCATATTCTCAAGTGGTACTCCCTTTGAGAGTGGCCTCTCCGAGTACAGTACCAGCACTCAATTCCAATCCAGTTATTGCTGCTCCAAGTACCACTTCCTAGGTTGGATCGCACTTTATTTGTATAAAATCAGCCTCTACCTCTTCCTGCTTCACGACTTCTAAAGTCAGAACCGGTTCAATATCGCTGGTGGTTTGCAGAAGAGCTGCCCATGAATGCAGCTCCATTACTACTTGCAAGTAAGATACTGTTTGCCAAATCTGTAGAACTCGATTCTACAGCTTGAACCTTTCTGTTTGAGAGCTCAGCTTCTTGCTCCACAATTCCAGTAATAAAATCCTCTGCTATCAGGTTTGGATCATGGGACATTATCTCAACAATTGCATCATAATCATTTGGGAGGTCAGGAACTAGCTGCAAAATAAAGGTTGAATCAGTAACCTTCTCAGTAGACCCAGCAAGTTGGTGGCGGAGCTTCCTTAACTCAGTGGTAAAGGCAGTAACTGATTGAAACTAACATAGAAGTAGCTAATTGAAGCGTCCTCGGAGAGCAAACCTTCCAGCTCGGGAGGCTGCAGAATCATATTTTGCCTTCAATATTTGTTACATAGTCCATGGCTCTATTGAGAGACTGATCTGTTGGCGGGCAGCTAACCCACAGGAGATAAAGATCATGACTCTAGCCTTAATACAGCATTCTTCTCAGGAAGCATGTTGGAGAGCTGGAATTGCAGGCGGTTCAAGTTCTTCCTGCATAACAATGCCAAATGCCCTTTCGACTTCAAGGAATACTTAGAGGTCCTGGGACCAGCGATCATAGTTGTTAGGGAGGAGAACATGTGTTTGGATATATTTACACCTGTAGGTATTCTCAGAGGTAATACCATTGACTGTTGGGTTAACAGGGTTATCTGACATCATGATTGAGGCCTGTTGATGATAATGTTGTTAGAGCAATATGGTTGACAATTCTTGAGACTGGATGTGTGCGCCAGTCCGGGCTCATAACCTGTTGTAATTTGCACTGGTTAGAAGATCAATGATCCTTCTTCTGACTGTATTCGACTACTGCTTCCCGGAAGAGCATGAGACTAATATACTGCACAAATTCAGCAGTCACTCCATATGTGCTCTCGGTGCCGAGGGGATTATATCCTAAACAGTATGCACTAGTGAAGGCCTCATCTCGGTACCAATTGCAGGCGTACCACAGGTCTCGCTAGCTGGATCAAGAGAAGCCGCTATTTCCAACACTATCCTGCATATTATCAACGGGCCCATCCCAGCCAGCAAGCTACACGATAGCGTCCCGTTCCCCAGCACAGACTAATCTATTTTCCCCCGAGTTGCGGGGAAGTAGTCTCTTGCTTTAATATCTCGCTTAAGAAGCCACAGCGCATTAGCATATTCTTTGCGGGTTCAGGACTAGAAATTGATTAAATGCGTCTCAGGTACAGCGGGATGCTCTTTTCTCGGCTCCGCTCTGTGGGCTGTGAGTGCTTATGTTAGGGGGTTGACAAAAGTCGTTACTGAGTACTGTACAAAGGGGGTAGGGGAAAGTCTGGCGAACGTGGCGGTGCATGTGGCGGTGGCACTGTCCAAGAAGAGTGGTTGGCGTAATAATTCACAGGCTCAATTATGGGATAAATGTGCCGCCACATGCACCGCCACGTTCGCCAGACTTTCCCCTACCCCCTTCGTACACCCCCATTACAAGGTGCCAGATTTATAAGTATGTAGACTAAACCGGATTAGGAAATTCGAGTGATAGTCAGTGGGAACCCTGGTGACGGCACAAAGTCGGGTCCACTTCCGAAGGGGGAAGTGGCGATAGCTGGAGCATCAACAGTGGCAGAGGGTTTATGATAGTCTTAACCGGGGGCGTGACGAAACTGGGCGGGTGACGAATAAGGATCCTTAACCAGTTAATTTTTTGTTACCCTACTTTGAACAATTCACTTTTGCCCTAAAATACCCCTGTTCGTCACCCGCCCAGTTTCGTCACGCCCCCGGTGAAGACTGTACGAGTACGGTACTCGGGGGTTGACAAAAGTCGGGCGCACCCCCATCAGGAGGTGTGGAATTCGTATGAGGACTAAACCGGATTCGGAAATTCGAGTGATAGCAGGTGAGAAATTTTTGGTGGCAGAAAAAAGTCGGGCGCACTTCCGAAAGGAGAAAAGGCGATTTCTCCAGCAATTCGGGGGAAACAGGATTCGTGTAACCGCGCCCGAAATACCCTTACCCCCGAGTACAATACTGTACTAGTACAGTACTACGGTACCGTAAAATCCCTACAGTATCTCCGTCCCAGCCCGCTATCCCACGATAGGTCTAGGTTGGTAGGTTTAACGGAATCGCGAATACTGTACCCGTTAACAAGATCCAACGCATCCCGTGGGCTGATCTCATACTTGTACGGTACCGGTACCGTATTACGCGTGGGAAAACGTTAATCCTGGGGATGTATTACTCGGTTATTTAACCAATTTGGAACTCTTCCGGATTCTGGCGACTGGGATACCGTGCCCACGGAGCGATGCACCGCATCGCACCCGGTCCATGACCTGGCCCGGACGGGGGCGGGTATATACCGGTACTGTACTGGTACAGGGATAGGTCTGCTCCTTCCATGACGGCCCCTGCGCGCCCATGCCATTCTATAAACTACTTCATTCGTCTCTGCCAAGAATACCCCTCGAACGAGAATACCGGTGCGGTATTTGGCGAGGGGTTATCGACTAGCGCGGGTATTTTTGGCAAAGACGCGAGAATAAGCGCCAAAATATGATACTGTGAGCTGTAAGTTAGTTGCTTCTCTCCTATGATAGTACCCGCAAGGCACTGTGTATATTCCTCTTGTTCTTTGTTTTTTTTCTCAACTGAGGCCTGGATTTGCGGTGCTTTCCCCTGCGGCACCGAGTTCTACTTGAGGTGCTTCTTGGGATGTGTGCGAGCACAGCACTAGTATCTTGGCACATGCATCGCACCGGACGCACAACATGAACGCGGATACGCATTGCGTAACAAGTAAGGGGTTCACCATGCTACAAGTAGCAAAAAGTAACTACTTGTGCCAGGCCATAAGTACCCGAAAACAGGGGGGGGTATATGCAGTTGGTGACAGGAGGTAAACAGGGGGGTTAAAGCCACCCTGGGGGTCTGTGTACATAGACAAAAAAGGGCGCAAATGCCACTTCTAGAAACCAAATCAAGTTTCTCCACTATCTTCCGCTGCATATAATCGTGAATGCGAGGGTCAAAAAAAAAAAAAAAAAAGCCCAGAATTGTAAGTGGTATGGCACTGAGTATAGGCAAGAAACTAACTAATAATGACTTTAGATACCACCAATTAAAACACACCAAACATCTTATAAAAAAAGATGTTTCGTTCAAACACTCCGCTTTGAGGCAGGATGGACCTATGCCCAAATTGCTGAAAACCAAAACCTGGGGGTCAGCACTGTATGGGACATATGCCATGCTCCAGCAACTCCAAAAAAGCGAAAGGCCAGCCACTTACTATCGATACACCAACACGAAGGCACCTTGTTGCTACAGCAACAAGGGATGCTGAGCATCGACAAATATCATTTCGGGACATCACCAATATCTACAGTATCACTGCTGAGGACTAAGCACTCTGGGAAACCTTTGCCCTTGAGGGCTACTACAGGCGGAAGGCTTGGAAGAAGGCTTTTTTTAACTGATGTTCAAAAGCAGAAGTGGCTACGCTTTGCTCTTGAGCGTCAGCACTGGGGTCCGGAGGATTGGAGAAGAGTTATCTGGACTGATGAATGCTATGTGTGGCTCTCTAGCACACGTGGCACAGTCTGGATGACCTGGTGTTCTGGGGAGGAATATGAGGATGCCTGTAACTCCCCCAAATTCAAGAAGTGGGATTGTAATGTGTTCGGGGCAGGCCCTAGTCATGTGGTGGTACGATAGGAGCAGATAGCTTCTTGAGCAACAAGAAGCGAGTGCTGCTGGCTAAAGGAGGCTTCGAAGGGGTGTAATAGGAGATCAAAGAAGTAACCGTTCAACCAAGTATATTAAGAATACTATTAGTCGAAGTCTGCTGTCTCCATTGCAGAAATCAGCAGTCTTTAAATACCGCATATCGCTTATCTCCAGTATGAGCAATATTGCAAAACAAGGTGTGTATCAACCAATAGCACACGAAGCACTACAAGTGTCAAATAATACTGTGAAACCAAACATAAAACAAGGTATCTATCAATCGATAGCACATGAAACGATACAAGTAGCAAACGATACCGTGAAACCAAACATAAAACGATGTGTGTATCAACCAATAGCACACAAAACAATACAAATATCAAATGATACCGTGAAACCAAACATAAAACAACCTAGTACACGTACCGGTTACACTCCCAAAATAAAATAACAATTTCACCAAATAAAACAACCTAATAAAATCCTAATAGCCGGTAATTCCGCTATTCTCCAGAAAGTCCACTTAGGACCCATCCTCATCATCATCGCTATTGCCAGTACTCAGCCTCGGCCAGCCAAGCTAGGTATGCTGCTTCATCTTCCATTACCCGATTTTCGTCTTCTCAGCTTTCAAAATCGCTCTCAAAGTGGGCTGACCACAATCTGAAACGTGTTCGGGCCAGGCCCTGCTCACGTAGCGGTACGATAGGAGCAGATGGCTTCATGATCAACATGAAGCGAGTGCTGTTTGCTAAAGGAGGCTTCGAACGGGGTGTAATAGGAGATCAAAGAAGTAACCGTTCAATCAAGTATATTTTAAGAATACTGTCTGTTAAAGTCTGCTGTTTCCATTGCGGAAATCAGCGGTCTTTAAATACAGCATATCGCTTATCTCCAGTATGAGCGATATTGCAAAACAAGGTGTGTATCAACCGATAGCACACGAAACAATTCACGTATCCAGCGATACCGTGAAACCAAATGTAAAACAATGTGTGTATCAACCAATAGCAGACGAAACAATACAAGTATCAAACGATACTGTGAAACCAAACATAAAACAATGTGTGTATCAACCGATAGCACACAAAACAATACAAGTATCAAACGATACTGTGAAACCAAATATAAAACAATGTGTGTATCAACCGATAGCACACGAAACAATACAAGTATCAAATGATACTGTGAAACCAAACATAAAACAACCTAGTACCCGTACTGGTTACAGAATCCGTCCTGTATCTCTTGGTCCGTGTCTGGGCGCAGGTGCTGGATTTCTGGCAGTGTTGGTCTCCACGCCACCGTTACATGGTTTATTGTAGGGGGTAACTCGTCCTCCAGTTTGTTGTCTTCCGACTATTGATTAGCCAATTCTATTGCATTTTCCAATCCCTCCAGACGTTCCCAGCCATTCTCTGTTTCTAGGTACCCCACCCATTTCACTAGAAATTGATCACGGTCGTACCGTCTTCTATGGTCTCGTATGGTTTCCACTTCCCATTCCGGTTTCTGGTTAACCACAATGGGGGGTAGTTTCACGTGGCTCCTTCCAGGGAAGGAGATATCATCGCTAGGGAGGTATCTTTTCACGGTGGATGCATAGAATGTCACTTCTCGGTTTCTGTACATTCTGCCATGCACTTCTACCATGTAATTTTGTGTATGCTCATCATATTCGATTATCTTGAATGGTCCACGCTAGCGTGGTTGCAATTTCTTGCTACGTCCCGACTCCGTTGCGAATAAGCTTCCGTATACCAGGAACAGATTACCCTTTCTTATCAGTGTATGGTGTCTGCGTCGTTTTGCTGCCGTTCTCGTGCTTTTAAATCATGCCAATTTAATCGCATTGAATGCCGCATTCCGGATTGCTTGGTGCCTGTTTAACAATTCGTCAGCACCCGGTACTGCAGAGTTCTTGAAGTTTGCGCGCGGAAGTAGTGGGTAATTCTTTCCAAAAATGGCCTTATATGGTGACATACCGAGAGTTTCTGACCATCCCGCATTCAGGTATGCTGCTGTCTCTAGTATGGCATCAAACCAATTGTTTTGTCTTCTGTTGACTAGATTTCGGAGACCTGTCTTCAATTCTGGAATTTTTCTTTGGACTTGTCGCTTAGTTTCATGATGGCCTGGTACCGCCTCGATATGCTCAATCCCTAATGATCGACACTGTTGTTTTTACACATGTGACTCAAATTGTGCGTCTGCATCGCTTACTAGAGCTGTTGGGTAGCCATAGGATGTAAATATTTTATTGCGTAGAAGTTCCCAGGTTGTTATTGCTGTTCCTTGCATGGTTGTAGGTATGAGCCACGTGAATCCCGAAAACCTATCCATCGCAACCAGGATTGTGTCGTATCCCAATAAATTGTGGAAAGGTCCCGCAAAGTCAATGGCTATTGATGCCAAGATTTCCGACGGCAGGGTAATTGTTTGAGCCTTTTCTTCTGACAATTTTGTAGGCTCCTTATTCATCTGGCATGTGTGCCACTGGGTTACATATGCTCTAAAGTCCTTCCACATTTCAGGCCAAAATAGGTACTCCGTTGCATACCGTAAGTTTCATTCAACACTGTGGTAGCCTTTATTGTGGATTTCACTAATGACGTATTCTCTTAATATCATAATTCCATATGCAGCCCCTTTTAGGGTATGCAGGCAGACTTCTCCGTATCTGGTTTTTGCATATAGCATTCCGTTTGCAACCTTGTAGGAGCACAAGTCTCCTGTGGAGTCCATACTCTCATTGACCTTTTTCCAAATTGGTTCTTTCCGGTATGCTGCTATCATGTGTGCTCGGAACGTTCCGATCATTTCATTGACTGTTTGTATGGTGTCGCGTTCGTCTTCTATCTCGCTTCCTCTGGTTGTTTCAGGTAGGTCTTCCTCCTCGTTGTCTTCCCAGACATCGTATAGCCCACGCCAATATTCTGTCATCGTCGGGGGCATTACGGAGACTATTGTCTCATTGGTAAGGCATTCTAGCTATTCTACACGTCTAATCGGTGGTGGGCTATCAGGTCCTGGCATTCGGAAAGCCGCTATTGTTTTGGCCGTAAGGTTCTCAATTGGTTCTGGCTCCGGTATTTGGAATGCCGGGGCTTCGGGTTTAGCAGTGCCGGAATCGTATAAGATCTGGGTGTCGGCTGGGCAAGGGTGGATGGCCCTTTTCCCGCACTTGTTCCTCTTCCCCCAATTGTTTGTTGCCATTCCCAGTCATTGATTTCGGCGGACTCGGGAGGGCTCGGGTCAATTTCTGTACTTGGGGGGCTTGGCCCTTCACTAAGCGTGTAAGGGGTCAATTTTACCTGTCGTCTAGGATGGTTGTTCGTGAATTTGATCTCGGTTTGATGATACGGGCAATGATCCACGTAACAGTGTGAGTAGTGTAACACGCTATGTTGGAGTTCTTCCGGTAGCGTACTTCCCACGGTACACTGGTCACCCCAATCGTTTCCTGCAGTGATCAAGCAGGGGCTTTCGGGTGGTACAGAGGCCTTGTCGAAGTACTTAGTATAGGAGTAAGGAGGGGAAGTAGGAGAGAACTCATGTGTGGGCTCCATTGTATTTGATTCTTGCTCATAGACCATGTTGTCCGAGATGTCATCTGATTCCTTCGTATAATCGTGGACATACAGTGGGTTCAAGTCTGATTCCACCTCGTATACCTGGGCAAGGGCATCAGCTAAATAGTTCCTGCTTCCTGGTGTGTAGACTATTTTCGCGTAGTATTTTCCGAAGGCACTTAGCCATCTCACTTGCTTTCTGCTTGGGTTCTTTGCTATTCGTAAGTGTGTCAAGGGCTGGTGGTCTGGCACTATTGTAAAGAAATTTCCCATAAACATATTATGGAATCGGTTAAGCCCTTCCACTATTGCTAAGGCCTCTTTATTGGTGGTCCCATAGTTCATCTGAGCATTGGTAAACTTCCTGCTGTGTAACGCGTCTGGTTGTGCCGTCTCCTAAGTGCGTCTCTGTCCCACCCATGCTCCAACTACTAAATCTGAGGTGTTCGTAACCAACCAGATTGGTTCCTCACTTCGGATGTCTATTGGTCGCATGACTTGGTGATCAATAATTCACTTTCGGACCATATCGAATGCGGTCTGATGGGTCGTTGTCCATACGAATTCGGTGTTTCCCGTTAGGTCGGTTAATGGCGGGGTCAACGTTGCATGGTGCGTGAGAAACTGGTCCACATAATTCACTATTCCTAGGAATCGTTGCAATTTCATTTTGTTTTTTGGTGTTTCCCATTCTGCAATGGATGATATTTTCTGAGGGGAGGCATGGATCCCCTCGTTGTCCACTATGTGTCCTAATACTTCCAGTTTGTCTACAAAAAGTACTGACTTCCTTTTGCTCGCATAGAGTTTTGCTTTTCGGAGTTGATCACATACTTGGCGTATGTGTTTCTTGTGTTCCTCTGATGTGTCTAAAAATATGAGAATATCATCAATGTGTACCGATACAAAATGATATAAATATTTGCTTAGGAGGTCCTCCATTATCCGCATAAATGTTGCTGGTGCATTCATGTCTTCTTGTAGCATTTCTTTGCTCATAAATCCTTCGAACGGGGTTTTGAATGAGTTGAACTTAACACTGTCCTTGTCCACTTGTGTTTGGAATTATGCGTTTCTTTGGTTGATCTTACTCCTGAATTTCGCTCGTCCTATTCGGTTAAGGATCTTCTGTTGGTTTGGAATCATTGGACTATTCATGATCGTGTTATCGTTTCTTACTTTCAGGTCCATCAGGGGGCGGATCCTTCCATCTGATTTGGGTTGTACAAACATAGGTGCCACTCTGGGAACCTCCTGTCCTACAATTACTCCACTTCGTAATTTCTTGTTTATCCAGTTCATGAGTTTTTCCTTGTAGGCTTCTGGGATCGAGTATGTTGGTTGGTTTCGTAGGTCGGTTGGATCTTTTAGCCGAATGTGGTGCCTAATCTTATGCACAGGCGGTAGTATTTCAGGGACCTTGTCCACGAATACAGCCTTGTATTCTTCCAACAATATTGTTGTCGTCGTGTCTGACACAGTGGCTCGGAATTCCCCGCTTGTTGGTTTGCATAGAACACGTAGTTTGTCATCGGGAAATTCCACTGCTGTATCCCCACACCAGATAAGAGCATTATGTCTTTTCAGGAATAGCATTCCAATCAGGGCGTCATACTTTACCAAGTTCCCTACCAACAGCTCCTGATTTGTGCATTTCTTTTTCCCGATTTCTACGGTTAGTCCACATTTCTTGTGGCTTGAAGAGCGGGATCCTTTCATAGCCATATTGACTATTGTTGGTTGGGGTAGAGGCTCCATAGGCATGCCATGGTAGAGATAAAGGTGGCGCTAATTATGTCGCAGCCGATTGTTCCCGTGTCAAAAAGTACATTTGCTGGGTGGCCTTTTATGTGAATCATTCTGTAACGTGTCCGGGCCTGTAACGTGTTCGGGCCAGGCCCTAGTCACGTAGCGGTACGATAGGAGCAGATGGCTTCTTGATCAATACGAAGCGAGCGCTGCTTACTAAAGGAGACTTCAAACGGGGTGTAATAGGAGATCAAAGAAGTAACCGTTCAACCAAGTATATTTAAGAATACTGTCAGTCAAAGTCTGCTGTTTCCATGGCGGGAATCTGCGGTCTTTAAATACAGCATATCGCTTATCTCCAGTATGAGCGATATTGCAAAACATTTTGTGTATCAACCGATGGCACACGACACGATACAAGTATCAAATGATACTGTAAAACCAAACATAAAACAAGGTCTGTATCAACCGAGAGCACACGAAACAATACAAGTATGAAACGATACTGTAAAACTAAACATAAAACAATGTGTGTATCAACTGATAGCACACAAAACAACACAAGTATCAAATGATACTGTAAAACGAAACATAAAACCCTAGTACCCATACCGGTTACACTCGCAAAATAAAATAACAATTTCACCAAACAAAACAATCTAAGGAAATCCTAATAGGCGATGGTTCCGCTATTCTCCGGAAAGGACCTATCGTCATCGTCATCGCTATCTTGCAGCAATCTCAAGTCGTCCTGCAACATCCACTCCGCACCTTCCAACCATCTCTCCAAGCACTCCCCACATGGCGCTCCGCGCACAAAATAACCTGACTCCCAGTAGTGTGGCAGGTCCATGAAGTTCCGTACTATCCGGTCCTCCCATTCCTCCATCTCGACATTGATTCGTCCGCAATTCTCGCAATGATTGATGTAGAAAACTTTCCAGTATGTGTCTTCTGGAATGATTTCTCAGTAAAGTAGGTACCCCAAAATGAGGCCTCATCCCTTGATGCTGACTTCTTCGTAGGTCGACATTTTGGCTTTTCTTTCTCGCGTAAGGGTAAGTTTGTAATATAGTGAAGAATTTTTGTAAGGGGTTAAAGGTTTGGAGGTTAGGTAGTGTGGTCTGTTTTCTTCGGTGGTTTAGGGGGCTGGTGGGTGGTATTTATGTTTTGGTGGTGATCTCGCTTAGGTGTTGGCCTCGTTTAGGTGTTGGCCTCGCTTAGGTCTTCATGGGAAGGGGGTTGCTGCTTAATTTCGGTTTCTTCCATCTCTATGCAATCATTACATTTTTCTGTGCTCAGGTAGCACCCGCTACCGAAATGGAAAATATCTGGCACTGATTCTCCCCACATTTGTCCTGTCGATTCTGTTATTATTTCTAAGCATTTGTTGCAGATATGTATGAATAGTTGGTGTGTAAGGTATCGTCAAGGGATAATATCACGGTTCACCAACAGTCGCATTAGCTGATAGCGCAGTCTGCCAGGTACTTGCTCATAGTTTGACATCGTAAGGCTGTTGGAGGGAGTGTTCTTCCTTTTCGCTATTGCCAGTACTGCGCCTCGGCCAGCTGGGCTAGGTATGCCGCTTCATCTTCCATTACCCGATTCTCATCTTTACTGCGTTCGAAATCGCTTGCGAAGTGGGCTGACCAGAATCCGTCCTGTATCCCTTTGTCTGTGTCTGGGTGCAGGTATTGGATTTCTGGTAGGGTTGGGCTCCACGCCACCATCACATGGTTTATCGTAGGGGGTAGCTCGTCCTCCAGTTTGTTGTCTTCCCACCATCGATTAACCGCTTCCATCGCATTTTCCAATCCCGCAAGGGGTCTCCCAGCTATTTTCTGTTTCCGGGTACCCCACCCATTTCACTAGTAACTGGT
This sequence comes from Tuber magnatum, assembly GCA_003182015.1. Taxonomy (NCBI): domain Eukaryota; kingdom Fungi; phylum Ascomycota; class Pezizomycetes; order Pezizales; family Tuberaceae; genus Tuber; species Tuber magnatum. Next base: position 855,133 of record PYWC01000018.1, on the reverse strand, counting down.
CACGGTCATATTGTCTTCTGTGGTCTTGTATGGTTTCCACTTCCCATTCCGGTTTCTTCGTTTACCACGATTGGGGGTCGTTTTGCGTGGCTCCTGGCAGGGGAGGAGACATTATCGTTTAGACGGTATCTTTTCAGGGTGGAAGCATGAAATGTCACTTCTCGGTTTCTGTACATTCTGCCATCCATTTCTACTGCGCAATTTTGTGTATGCTCATCGTATCCGATTATCTTGAATGGTCCACGCCAGCGTGGTGGCAATTTCTTGCTACGTCCTGATTCTGTTGCGAATAAACTTCCGTATACCAGTAACAAATTGCCCTTCCATATCGGTGTATGGTGTCTGCGTCGTTTCGCTGCCGTTCTCGTGCTTCTAAACTGTGCCATTTTAATCGCATTGAATGCCACGTTCCGGATTGCTTGGGGCCTGTTTAGTAATTCGTCGGCAGCCGGTACTGCAGAGTTTTTGAAGTTTGCTAGGGGTAGTAGTGGGTAATTCTTTCCGAAAATAGCTTTATATGGTGACATACCGAGAGTCTCTGACCATCCCGCATTCAGGTATGCTGCTGTTTCTGGTATGGCATCAAACCAATTGTTTTGTCTGGCGTTGACTAAGTTTCAGAGAGCTGCTTTTAATTCTCGAATTTTTCTTTCAACCTGTCTATTCGTTTCATGGTGGCCTGATGCCGCCTTGAGATGTTCAATGCCTAACGATCGACACTGTTGTCTCCACACATGTGGCTCAAATCTTGGGTCCGCATCACTCACTAGAGATGTTGGGTAGCCATGGGGTGTAAATATTTTGTTGCGTAGCAGTTCCCAGGTTGCTATTGCTGTTACTTGCTTCGTTGTAGCTATAAGCCATGGGAATCCTGAAAACCTATCCATCGCAACCAGAATTGTATCATATCCCCATGAGTTGTGGAAGGGTCCTGCAAAATCAATGGCTATTGATTCGAAGATTTCTGATGGCAAGGTAATTGTTTGAGCCTTTCCCTCTGGCAATTTTGTAGGCTCCTTATTCCTCTGGCATGTGTGGCACTGGGCTACATACGCTCTGAAATCTTTCCGCATTTCAGGCCAAAATAGGTACTCTGTTGCATAGTGTAAGTTTCGTTCAACATTGTGGTGGCCTTTGTTGTGGATTTTGCTAATGACATATTCTCTTAATGTTGTATTTCCGTATGCGGGGCCTCTCGTGATATACAGGCAGTCTACCCTGTATCTGGTTTTTGCGTATAGTATTCCGTTTGCAACCTTGTAGGAGGACAAGTCTCCTGTGGAGTCCATATTCTCGTTTTCCTTCTTCCAAATTGGTTCTTTTCGGTTTGCTGCTACCATGTGTGCTCGGAACCTTCCAATCATTTCATTGACTGTTTGTAAGGTGTCGTGTTCGTCTTCTATCTCACCTCCTCTGGTTGTTTCAGGTAGGTCATCCTCCTCGCTTTCTTCTAAGACTTCGTAAAGCCCGCGACGATATTCCGTCATTGTCGGGGGCATAACTGAGACTGTTGTCTCATTGGTAAGGCTTTCTAGCCGTTCCGCTCGCCTAATGGGTGGAGGGCTATCTGGTCCTGGCATTCAGAATGCCGCTATGGTCTCGGTCGTAAGGTTTTCTATAGGTTCTGGCTCCGGCATCTGGAATGCTGGGGCTTCCGGGTTTAGCAGTGCCAGAATTGCATAAGACCTAGGTGTTGGCGGGGCAAGAGTGGACGGTCCTTCACCCACATTTATTGGTCTTCCGCCTATAGTTTGTTGCCATTCCCAGTCATTGATTTCGGGAGACTCCGGAGGGCTCTGATCGATTTCTGTACTTGAGGCGCTCGGTCCTTCACTAGGTGGATAAGGGGGCGATTTTCCACGTCGTCTAGGATGGTTGTTCGTAAATTTGATCTTGGTTTGATGATATGGGCAATGATCCACGTAACAGTGTGAGTAGTGTAGGGCACTATGTTGGAGTTCTTCTGGTAGCGTACTTCGCAGAGTACACCGGTCACCACAATCATTTCCTGCAGTAATCGAGCGGGGGCTTTCGGGGGGTACAGGGGCCTCGTTGGGGTACACAGTATAGGAGAAAGGAGGGGAAGTAGGGGAGAGTTCTTGCGTGGGCTCCATTGTGTTTGATTCTTGTTCGTAGACTGTGTTATCCGAGATGTCATCCGATTCCTTCCTATGATCGTGGACATAGACTGGATTCAAGTCTGATTCTCCATTGTAAATTCGGGAAAGGGTGTCAGCTAAATAGTTCGTGCTTCCTGGTGCGTAGACTATTTTCGCATCGTATTTTTCTCAGGCACTTAGCCATCCCACCTGTTTCCTGCTAGGGTTCTTGGCCATTCGCAGGTGTGTTAAGGGTTGGTGGTCTGTAACTATCTTGAAGGAATTTCCCATTAGTATATTGTGGAACCGATTAAGCGCTTCCACTATGGCTAAGGCCTCTTTATCGCTGGTCCCATAGTTCATCTGAGCATTGGTGAACTTTCTGCTGTGTAACGCGGCTGGTCGTGCCGTCTCATAAGTGGGTCCCTGTCCCACCCATGCTCCAACTCCTAAATCTGAGGCGTCCGTAACCAACCAAATTGGCTCCTTGCTTCGTATGTCTATTGGTCACATAACTTGATGATCAATTATCCGCCTTCGGACCATATCAAATGCGGTTTGGTGGGTCGTTGTCCATACGAATTCGGCGTTCCCCGTTAGGTCAGTTAGCTGTGCTTTTAACGTAGCATGGTGTGGGAGAAACTGGGCCACATAATTCACTATTCCTAGGAATCGTTGCAATTCCTTCTTGTTTTTCGGTGTTTACCATTCTGCAATGGATGATATTTTCTGGGGGGAGGCATGGATCCCCTCGTTGTCCACTATATGTCCTAATACTTCCAGTTTGTCCGCAAAAAGTACTGACTTCCCTCTGCTCCCAAAGAATTTTGCTTTTCTGAGCCGGTCACATACTTGGCGTATGTGTTTTTCGTGTTCCTCTGATGTGTCTGAAAATATGAGAATATCATCAATGTATACCCAGACAAAATGATGTAAATATTCGCTTAGGAGGTCCTCCATTATTTGCATAAATGTAGCTGGTGCATTCATGTCTCCTTAGAGCATTACTTTGCTCACAAATCCTCCGAACAGTGTTTTGAATGAGTTGAACTTAACACAGTTCTTGTCAACACGTGTTTGGAAGTATACAGCGCTTAGGACGACCTTACTCCTGAATTTTGCTCGTCCTATCTCGTTAAGGATTTGTGGTTGATTTGGAATTGAAGAACTATCCATGATCCCGTTGTCATTTCTTACTTTCATGTCCACCAGGGGCCAGATCCTTCCATCTGACTTTGGTTGTACAAACATAGGTGCCGCCCCAGGTACCTCTTGTCGTACAATCACTCCACTTCGTAATTTCTTGTTTATCCAGTCCATGAGTTTTCCTTTGTAGGCTTCTGGGATCAAGTATGTTGGTTGGTTTCATAGGTCGGTTGGATCCTTTAGCCGAATGTGTTAGCTAATCTTACGCACCGGGGGTAGCGTTTCAGGGACCTTGTCTGGGAATACATCCTTGTATTCTTCCAGGAATGTTTTTGAGGTGGCATCTGACACAGCGGCTCGCATTTCCCCACTTGTTGGTTTGCATAGCACACGTAGCTTGTTATCAGGACATTCCACTGCTGTGTCCCCACACCTGATAAGGGCATTGTGCCTTTTTAGGAACGGCATTCCGATTAGGGCGTCGTACGTTGCCAAGTTTCCTACCAACATCTCCTGATTTTTCCATTTCTTTTTCCCGATTCCTACGGTTAGTCCACATTTCTTGTGGCTTGCAGAGCGGGATCCTTTCATAGCCATATTGACTGTTGTTGGTTGGGGTAGGGGTACCGTAGGGATGCCATGGGTAGAGATGAAGATGGCGCTAATTATGTCGCAGCCGATTGTTCCCGTGTCGAACAGTACCTTTGCTGGGTGGCCTTCTATGTAAATCGTTCCTTCAAGGGCGTCACGGGGCCTGATTTCCCGCGTCAGTTGTGTTCGCAGACTTTCCATTTCCACTGAGTTAATTTCCACTTCGTTATATGCGGTTGCTTCCATGTGATTTGTGCTTGTCTCTCGCTTAGCGGCCTTTCCCTTTCCCTTTTTGGCATAGCAATCCTTTGCCCAGTGCCCCTTTTTCCCGCATTCGAAACATGTGCCTTCCTCATGTCGTTTTTGCTTCTTGTCTTTCTTATCCTTTGAATCCTTGCGGTATGGTTTATCCTTCTTCGTACTGTCCTGCGATGATGATCCTTTGCTATGTCATTGCTGTGGCACATGGGTTCGGTAAACTCCGGTTTCATACAGGATAGCATTCTTCCGTTCGGCCCGTTTGACTATCTTGTCAAAGGAATCACCATCCTCCTCCCTGGGTTCTACCTCCTGGCGTAGTCTGGGATGCATTGCCTCATACAATCTTTGTCGCAGCGTATACTGAGACATCGTCCCTGTAGGCAATCGTCTATGATACATCAGGAGATCCGTCGCGACCAAGGTTATTCTTTCTGTTTTGCCATTTCGTACTTGCTGGATATCCTTGAACCTTTTGTATAGTTCCTCCATGTTTCGTGAGGATTGGAATCTCTCTCTCAAGTATTTTATCAGGGTCGTTTCTCGGATTTTGTCCCCACTCTCCTAGTGGTTCATTGCTTGGTAGTATGCTTCCTCTGCCTTCCCGGTACAAAAGCTTCCCAAGTCCGCTTCCTTCCTTAGTTTTGTCCACTGCGTGTAGGGCCAGGTATTGAGAAGTTGTTATAACCCACCGGTCAAATACTTCAGGTTTTAAGTTGTCCTTTTCGTCCGGGAATGAGGGTGGCGGCGGGAGTTTAATTTTAGGTCCTGTTCGCCCTGCGGATTTGCCTTCGCACACATTGTGTTTGGACCCTTCATCACTCGAGCGGTCGTCTGATGAGCTTTCTGGAGAGTCACTGGGGGATTTGTCCGGTGGCTGTCTTACTACTGAGTGATCTGATGCTTCTTCTTCGTCTTCTTCCATCTTAGGTGTCCGAACAGGTATGCTGTCTTTCTTCGGTGGTTGCGCTGGTCCCTTTCCTTTACTGGGGCTGGGGGGAAATAGCCCAGGAAGGCTGGTTGCTGCCTTTGCTAATTCATCAGTCGATTCGCTAAAGGTCTGCTTGGCCAAGTCTCACGCTAGTTGACGTTCTGCTTCGTCAATCGAGAAATCGCTCTTTGGCCCTTTCGGTTTCTTGGGTTGCCTTTTCTTGGTAAGGCCTTCTCGTGGGACGTGCTTCCCACTTCGAGTCTCCTGTGACTCAATTTTGTCGTGTTGGCAGAGCCGAACCTTTCGTGGTTCTACCGCTCCCTGGTTCTAGCTTCTCTGTTGGACTTTCGTAGGTTGATCAGACCAAGTCCTTGCAGGTTTCTTAACCACTAGCTGAGGTTAAAAAAATGTAACGTGTTCGGGCCAGGCTCCAGTCACCTGGCGGTACGAGAGGAGCAGATAGCTTCTTGATCAACAAGAAGCCAGGGCTGCTTGCGAAAGGAGGCTTCGAAGGGATGTAATAGGAGATCAAAGAAGTAACCGTTCAACCAAGTATATTAAGAATACTGTCAGTCAAAGTCTGCTGTCTCCATCGCGGAAATCAGCGGTCTTTAAATACAGCATATCGCTTATCTCCAGTATGAGCGATATTGCAAAACAATATATGTATCAACCGATAGTACACGAAACACTACAAGTATCAAACGATACTGTGAAACCAAACATAAAACAATGTGTGTATCAATCGATAGCACACGAAACAATGCAAGTATCAAACCATACCATGAAACCAAACATAAAACAATATGTGTATCAACCGATAGCACACGAAACAATACAAGTATCAAATGATACCGTGAAACCAAACATAAAACAATGTGTGTATCAATCGCTAGCACACAAAACAATACAAGTATCAAACAATACCGTGAAACCAAATATAAAACAAGCTAGTCCCTGTAACGGTTACGGGGATGCTCTCATGATCTGGGGGGGTATACTCAGCAGGCAAAAAACTCCACTGGTGATTTGGCAGCCGGACGATTGTGGTACAATAACTGCAGAAAGTTATTGCACCTGTAACGTGTTCGGGCTAGGCCCTAGTCACTTATCGGTACGATAGGAGCAGATGGCTTCGTGGTCAACACGAAACGAGCGCTGCTTGCTAAAGGAGGCTTCGAACGGGGTGTAATAGGAGATCAAAGAAGTAACCGTTCAACCAAGTTTTTTTAAGAATACTTTCTGTCGAAGTCTGCTGTTTCCATCGCGGGAATCAGCGGTCTTTAAATACAGCATATCGCTTATTTCCAGTATGAGCGATATTGCAAAACAATGTGTGTATCAACTGATAGCACACGAAACAATACAAGTATCAAACGATACTGTGAAACCAAACATAAAACAATTTGTGTATCAACCGATAGCACACGAAACAATACAAGTATCAAACGATACTGTGAAACCAAACATAAAACAATTTGTGTATCAACCGATAGCACACGAAACAATACAAGTATCAAACGATACTGTGAAACCAAACATAAAACAATGTGTGTATCAACCGATAGCACACGAAACAATACAAGTATCAAACGATACTGTGAAACCAAACATAAAACCCTAGTAACCTGTACCGGTTACAGCACCAATGTTCTCACTCCAGTTCTTGCACCATTTTGGCACCAAGAAAGTACACGAGCTGGCCATCCTCTTTGGTTGATGGAAGACGGCACTTCTGCCCACCGGGCACATTATACTCGGGCATTGCAGGCCAAATATGCAATGCCCCTCCTTAGCTGGTGCCCTATCTCGCCGGACCTTAACCCTATTGAGAACATATGGCATATTCTCAAAGCGATACTTGAGGCCCGCCATCCCCGCATTTGGGGAAAACCAGAAATGGCTGCCGCTGTCCAGGAAGCTTGGGATTAGATATAACCCAATCAAATACTAGACTATGTGGACAGCATGCCTGAACGAATCCGGGCTGTCATTGCTGCAAATGGGGGTTATACTTCGTGGTAAACATTGGGCAATAATGTACTTTTACTTGTATTTTTATTTTTATTCAATTTTTTAACTTTTAATTTTTAATTTTTAACTATTTAATTCTTAATTTTTAACTATTTAATTCTTAATTTACATATTATATTCACTTTATTCTACTTAAAACAGCCCGCTTGGCAAGAATATGGCGTCTTCCTGGCCCGTTTTACCCCCCTGCTTACCCCCATGCTCACCCCCTGCCACCAACAGCAATTACCCCCCCTGTTTTCGGGTCCTTATGGCCTGGGACAAGTAGGCACCACGGCAACAGGACTCGAGTACGGTATTAATTACTAGCGGTAGGGGTAAAGTACTCGTACCGTATTGGAACAAACAGGGGAGGAGAGGGCTAGTGCTAAAATTCCCATTCTCATCTAAATTGAGACCACTGGATACCTCAAAAGGAAAACAATGCCACTTTGGCTATAGAAAAGCCAATAAATAAGCCCTCCTCTTACCGGTATTCTTCGCACAGACATTTGCCCCCCTGTATGTTCCAGTATTTTCCCCCTGCCCCGGGTACTTGTACCAGGAAACAAAATTTTGATCCCAGCAATGAAGGAACCTTCCGGATTACCCCATGATAGGGGAGAAAAATTTTCCCTCCGTTGTCACTCACAATCCATCTTTCATGTCGCTTACAATCCGATATCGGACCCGTATCCCCCAACCGACACGCGTTAACCGAGCGACCGTTGTCGGTATACCGACAGAACCCCCCCCCCCCGAACTAAAAGAACAAAAATAGCAGCACGAATGCAGCTGGAGGCAGGACACACTCACTCCCCTCCCCTAGCAACCTGCAACCACCACCTAAGTAAGCGCTTCTCCGGTGAAGTACATTACTTGTGCATACTCAGGGTGGGCAAAACCAAGGGGCATCATTGGTGGGCGTGGGTAAAAGCGCAAGAAGAAGTGTGGTAGTGCGGCTACGTGTTGGAGCGTGTTAGCTTATAAAGAGGTTTCATGTTTTGATGGTCATTAGGAAAAAGAAGGGATGAAGTAAGGTCGCTTGTACTGTACTCGAGTATGATCCTTGATTTGGAGGGTTTCACCAGACGCACGCTGCGCTAGTGACCCAGGATGCCGGTACTCCAGTACAGGGTCTGGGGTGCTAGTACAAATAGAAACAGATAAGCACACCATGCCACACTTCATGTAAGGGAGGACCATAGACTCGAAGTTCATATATTGACAGGTTTCCCCTCTTTATGGAAGTACGAGTACATTAACTTAGGCATTTTCCCTTTACCCTTTTTGGCATCAATACCCCCCTATGGTACGTCCACCGAAAATCCACTACCATTTACGTAAGCTTCAACAGATACCGATACATTCGCACTCCTCCCAGAGGAAAAGCCTAGCCAGGTGTGAACGGTGGTGTTACTAAAGTTTATATAGGCTCTAAGAGTACATAGAACTCAAGGCCTTTAGAAGACTTCGATTCCGAATGTTGGAAGATCTCCGACTACGGCAGGGTCACCGCTCAAGGGTGAGTGCGGATGTCTACAATTCCCATTTCACTCTTAGCCCACCTTCCCAGAAGCCCCAAATAAAATCTAATACTTATTTAGGGAAATTCACAAAATGGGCCTAAACGCCTGAGCGCAGGCACCCTTCGCCCATCATCACGACTAGTCTCTTCAGGAAAATCTCTGCGACTCGTATTATTCCTCCTTCTCGTTTCAACCCCGGTTCCTGCAACTGCAAAAACAGACTTTGTACAATGCGGTGCGCACGTCAAAGAATTGGCGAAAAACAATTCACTCCCACCTGAGGATATCTACACCGGCCCTGTAAAAGGGCCCCTAGGTCAGGCTCAAAACAACGAAAATCCGGCACTCCTATTAACGTTTGCCGCTTGCGAGAAACACTGCGGTAGTGCGCCGGCATTTTACAAGTGGGAAAAAGCCTCCGATACAGTCACGACCTGGGTACTCCCTCTGGTGGGTCTGGTTCTGCAGGCCCCCTTCGAGAGCAATAACCCCCGACAAACCATGTTTCTCGTATTCCGGTGGGTGGGCTCGCCCATCGCTTCCATGATGTACATTTTGTGGAACATGAGGGTTACCAGGAAGTGCGCCATTATGGTTGACAGGAGTATCGGAGTAAACGAGCGCCCACGGCAGGCCAGTAGTTTTGCTGCATTGAGAGACTCTTTATACCTCCTTAGTGTGATGAATCAATACGAACTCAATATCTGCCCACGCCTACCGGAACACCGGATAGAGGCCATCCTTCGCATAGGTCTATTCGACAGCAGGCCTGAAATCCAACGAATAAGGGGCAGAGTGGCCGCACGTATCCGCCGGGAACGCTGCCGGGGAACAGTCCAGATCCTAGCTTCGCTAGGCTGGTTTCTAGTGGCAATGGCCATCTCAATACACAGAGCCTTCGGCGACCTTGGGAAGAACACAACTGCTCACAACCTCGCGCTGGGCCTTCTAGTGTGCTGGCTCCCAGTTCTCATCGCCGCCACTGCCGTTGATAGGAACCCAATGGACGCCCACCACGTCCGCACCAAGCTGAACAGGTACCTCCGAGAAATTGCGGTAACCGAACACATCCCTGGCGCATTCCCCGGGGTCGCCGAGCCAAATATTTTCGGAGAGTTTGCCGGCCAAGGCCGCATCCGCTGGCACCATGGTGCGGCACACTCAATGCTGCGGACGTTAGAGGCTATGCCAGAAATGGGACGCGGTTGGTTAGAGATATACGCAAACACCAATTGGCTCACCAGAAATACCTATTCCCCCCTCTTGAGATTCGATAGCAGTCAAGGACTGCAGATGATAGCCTCCTTCTTGATAGTCTGCTCCTCCAGCATCGGCGCATTCATAGTCAGCTATTTCACGCCCACCGTCGGGCTGGGTTGCCGCTCCGGGGGGTACACGATTTTCGGAATCAACGCCTTTGGCTGCCTGCTCATGGAAATGTCTGCCTGGGTATTCCTGCACCCGGGCAAGGGACGGAGAGTAGCGCAGTGGGTCCTACGCCTCTGCGAATTTGGAAATTTCTGTTGGCTTGTGTACATCATTATGGCGCAGACTTTTGGGATCTACTCTTCCTGCCGCTGCATGTCAAGCATGTGGGGCGGCGGCACCGGATACGTTAACTTTGAGAGCGTGCAATACTTCAAATCCTACGGAATTGAGCGCAGCTGGTTCCTGGGCACATCCATCACATGCGTGGTCTCGGGCATTGGGATTCTGTACGTTGTTGAGCAGTGGTGCACCCAGAGCTTCCTATGGACTCAGGATTGGGATTCGGCTATGAATGGGCTCCAGCAAATGAGGAGGTGGAAGCGGGCCACCGCTGGGCCAAGGTGGGTGTTTGCACTTGTAGCCGCATGCATTGTGAAGGCTGGGTGCTGGGTTCGTAGTATTTTTAGGAGAGAGGGGCTTGGAGGTTCATAGTTAGAGTAAGTGAATTTTGTGAATCATATTAAAGCACATTTTGGGGCGTCACCAAATAATAAAACACTGTTTTCTCCGGAGAATATATTATGCCGTGTTCAGGACGCCACAGAAATGGTGGCTTGTCCACTTTTATTTTGAGGGACATTAAGTAGCCGGGCCAGGCAGGCATTTAGGAAAATTCTGGCGGAGGAAATTGGACTCATTAAACTGGGTGGCAACCATCACCGTTTGTCCCCATCCTCGATTCTGCGGCAACCCCTGTAAACCCGTTCGTGAAACCCTGGAACACCAAAAGGAAGCCCACACCCCATCCGTCAAGGATGCACGTACTTGCACATCCAGGATGGTATCGATCGGGTAGCCGAAGAACCCAGTCTACCGCAAGGGGAACCGTTTCTCATGGGCCCCCTAGGGGGTATTGACAACTCTCACCCGCAGAGCACCTTGCATCCCGGATGTGTGGCTTTTGTCCCGGTAAATTCCACTGAGATTGTAGTCACCTGATATCACTCGTTTATTGTTTGTTCACCGAGTAGCAAAGTGCATCCCGGACACCCCAATCCCCACACATGAAGTGGTCCCTCTGATACCCTAACAACTCCACGAAAACAAGAGATTTTTATATTTTCTCTATTCGCTCGCCTTTTGCTCTTGAGTATTATACCTGGCTTAGTACTCCCACAACGAGGTCCCCCACGATACAGCTCTATTTTTGAGTGTTGCAGGTGGCTAGATAGGGCTGTGTTTGGCACACCGAAAAAAAAAAAAAACACTTTTTTTCCAGAATAAATAAACTCGCAACATTTTAAACTATTTTTCCCCCTGAAAATCAATAGGCGCAAGGCGAACGATAAAAGGTTGGGGAAAATGCGAAAAGGATCTTCGACCAAGTAGAGCGAACGCATAGGCTTGTAGACGGGACAACAGACAGCTGCCGGATTTGAGGTTTGGCATCCGATTTCTTTTATGTATTGCTGGGCGTCCCTTCGGTTCGTTGTCCCCCCCCCTGCCAAATCACTACGTTCACGGGTGCGTGGAAGTGATTAATACCTGGTCGCGCTATGCGGCATATGCTCCGAGGTACGATACCCGGGTATGGTATACCACACACCTATATAACCTTCAAGGGCCGTATCACACCAGTACGGTACTCTAAGATTCAGCACAATCTATCCCCACATTCACGACAAAACACTAATCACTTTCATGCGGCCCATGCACTGCTCCGGTTATAATGGGAATGCTCAGTCTGTGTTTTAGTCCTTACCCGCTGCTTCTGCATAGCAATACCGCCTTCCGGTCTCGGTGTGCCATTACTTCCTCCTTATAAATTCCGACTTTTGTCTGCTCCTGAATGTTCCTAAACTACTTCTACCTCTCCTGCGGACGGTATGTGTGCTGTGCTAGTGTCTTATCTTGAGTGTTCGTTCGGAACCGACCTCGAGAAATCCTATTCTATATCAGCCTGTCCTGGGCCCTCCCTGCTGGGTGCCGACAGCATTTTTTTTTTTTTAATATCATATTATCATACCAGCAAAACCCGAAGTTTCACCCCAAGCCAAGAAAAATGATGCCGGTAACAGGGCTGCTAAACGAAGTGCGATCGATGGATATCCGTCACGTGAAGTGTGCTAAGCAAAAGCGTAGCATCATTCCGCTTATCATTCTTCTCGTGACGGATATTCATCGGCCGCACACGTAACGTGATTTATGGTGTAACCGACCATGACGGTGAAACCGATCAGTGCCAAGACAACTACCCCGCCTTCGCCCCAAGTACATCAGAATAGCAAGAAAGCAAGTAACAACAGGACGGTCTTCATTACAACCAACTTGCTACACCTTGTGACATGTCACATTCAGCGATTCAACCAATCATCCTCCTTGATTCCATCGCACGATAGCTTCAAGTTTCTTTATTCAGGCTTACAGGGTCTGATTTCATCCTATGAGGAGGATTAATATGCTATTAATCTATCCATATGAGTTTTACTGTGTCATGGCAAAACGAACACAGAATTTTTCGAAGAACGGGATGGTGCGGATGGCATTGTTGCTGGCTGAGTCAGTGGAAAAGAACTTTCAGTTGGAGAAGGAAGTTGCACGACTGAGGCATCATATGGCTATCTTGTTGAGAAAGATATAGGGGAAGCAGGGTGAAGGGAGGAAGGGAGTTTCAGGACCAGAGGAGAGAGAGA
>PYWC01000018.1:801111-816519 GCA_003182015.1 Tuber magnatum | reverse complement strand
CAATATGACATTGGCACAACACCCTCATTTACGCCACCACCGAAGGTCGCCGACCGAGGGGCTTCCACTGACTCCTCAAGAGAGGACTCTCAGCTATCCTAACAAGGTCGAACGAACTAAATCGGTTGGTGGGTTGTGGAGATAAACGTATGCAAAGATCCCTCAGCTGCGCCAATGGATGGTTGCTAACCGGGGGGAGGTCAGCTACTCTGATAGGAGTCCCCGGCTGCCATAAGGGCAGTAAGACCGAATTTCAAGTCCATTAGTGGATGAATGCGGAGGAAAATCCTGATGAGGGGACGATGCCCAAGAGACGATCGTTTGCCCACACCCAAAAGCATGATAAGGTAGAGTCAGATGATGGCCTACCACGTGAAAGGCCAACCCTGAGCACAATGAGGCCTAACCGCCATTGGCACGATCAGGCAGGAAGGTACTTGCTGCGGGTTGACGCGGGCGGATAAGAAATCCAACTGCATTGCTAAATCTGTCATCGGAGCTAATCACTTCGTATGCAGAGATAGAACCAGTAACCATCTGCCATGGTGAAAGGGTTAGAGTGACCACGATTAGCACGAACAGTGCAAAGAGATGGGTAGGACACCCACTCGGCTGTTCGGGGAAATCTGAGTCAAGTGGGGTAAAGGTTTTCAGGGTCTACGAAGTTCGCACAGAGTAAAAGTAGGAGAAATGGATAGGCCGCGAACACCCAGACGCAGAATATAAATATCGAGGTGCCTCCCATGCTTCATAGATTATCAGCAACGGAAAAGAGATCTTATCAATATATTCGTTATACGATACAACCCTACTTTTCCTCTTGACCTTATAAGTGAGCCTTTCTAGAAATCACTTCGCCACATATCGGGCCTTGCGCCAGACTCGCTTGTCCTTGAAGTCGGCTACCGCCTAACACTTTGGGTAGTGCCTGTAGCGAAGAGTAGAGGGAGAGGTTGAATGTTTGGGGCGCTGTCTGGGTACCGAAAGGTAACCATACTTATATAGGCGAAGACATCCACAATAATTTGAACAAAAAGTTTTTTTAAAAACAAAAAAAAAAAGCCAGTAACAATACCCCAACAACATACCATGCCTCAACAAAATACAGAGAAAGATTCAGAGGATGAAAAGCACCTCCAGCTTACAATGCGGGCCTACCGAAAGGATGAAGCCTCATCTATACGAGCAATGGCTGAGAAGTATGGTATGCCATACTCCACACTTCGCGACCGGCTAAACAGGGCCCAGGATCAGTAGTCAAGTTGTGAGCCCATACAATTGTTTACCAAGCAGGAAGAAAAGGCTATTGTTCGGTGATATAACCACCTAGATGACTGGGGATTCCTGCCTAAACTTACCCTAGTGAAGCAAATGGTTAAGCACCTTATCCAAAAGTGTGCAGGGCAGCAAAAGCTGGGAAAACATTGGTTGAAATACTTCTTAGACAGGAATCCTGAACTAGCAAGCCGGTTTAGTAGTAGATTGGACTGACAGCAGGCATTAGCAAGCAATCCTACTGTACTTAGAGACTATTTTACAAAGATGAGCTCCTTGGCACTATTTCTGATTTTATTAGTTACTAATCAAGAAAAATAGCTATCACGGGTAATCAAATACTATGGAATTGTTCCAGAGAATTTGTATAATATGAATGAGAAAGGGTTTATGATGGGGATAGGAGAAAGGTGTAAGGTGATATGTAGAAGGGGAGAAAAAACCCAAGACTAACACACAATGGAAGCTGGGAATAGGTGACCATGATAGAGGCAGTTTCTGCAGCTCGTATTGTCCTACCCCTAATGCTCATCAATAAAGGAGAAGCACATTATATGGTCTGGTATGCAGCCTTGCAGAAGGGAGATCAAGCCACCTTCTCATACTCAAAAAAAGGATCGACCAATCAAGAACTTGGGGTAGAATGGCAGGAAAAAAACTTTGAACTATCAACCATAGTGCGGTAAGTATTGCGATTATACCATTTAATTATTGACTAATCTACAGGTCTGTCTAGTACTGGGTAGTGGAAAGCTAATAAGATATTGTGTAATAGGGTTCAAGAAAAATATTGGTTACTCTTACTCGATAGTCATACATTACATCTCACCTGGGAATTTTTCAACTTTTGCCTCTCCCGCCTATTAATTCCATTGTATTTCCCTTCCCACTCAACACATCTCCTACAGCCACTTGATGTAGGGTTGTTTGGCCCCCTACAGCACTTCTATAGCATGGGACTAGATAAATGAGTAGCAAAGGGAGAGGAAAGAATGAATAAGAAAGAATTTCTACGATAATATATCATGAAGTTTGTGTTAAAAAAAAACTTTATTAATTAATTACCTTACAAGATATTGCTACCAGCACAGAAACGTGCATATACAGTACAAAATGTTCTGCAGGCATGGGAGGGAGCTGGCATATAGCCCTTGAATCCAAGACATATCTTGGATGTCTGAAGCAAGACAAGGCACTCGTGTACCAAGGAATCCTCTACCTAAATCCCTACCACCCCACGAACCTCACGCAACACCTGCCTGTTAGCGAGACAAGGTGTTAAAATGGTCAAAGAAGAGGCTACCCCAGTGCGAGAATTACAAACCATCATAGACTCTTTGTCAAAGGGTCCACAGCAAATGATTATTGAGAAGGAAATTGAACAAGAAACTCATAAGCAGTTTCGAAAAAAGGTTCTCAAGACATCCAAGGTGAAGATAGAGGACTGCCAGTGTCTTACAAAAGCACGTGTTATTGATACTGAGGAGGTATTAAGACTACTTGAGGCAAGAGATACAGCTGATGCTATGAAGGCCACTAAAGCAGCTGGCAAGCAGAGGCGGCAGAAAAAGAGTACTACAAATGGTATGGAACGGTCAACTACTCCAACAAAAAAGAAAAAGGTTATTATTATTGAGGAGAATGGGGAGTTCCATTGTATAGGATCTTCTACAAAGGCATTGGGGCAGGAGGATGGTTGGTATAATGAGGGTGAGGGTGATTTAGAAGAAGATATGCGGGGTTTTGATGGCATTGTGATAAAGGATGAGGGGAGGGAGGAAGTTAGAAGAGCATTGAGGATTGCTGAGATGGTGGCAAACATCAATAGAGTTTTTGAGGAGCATGGGAGATCATTTCGTCCTCGGGTGGCTAAATAAATATTGGCTATTTGCTGTGGTTGGTAACCCCGTCATGGGCGGTTACACCGTAAATTACGTTAAGAGTGTCTCAACACATCTTGACAAGATACCTGCAAAGGGGCTTTGCGCGACTAACTCTCTGTGTCCGTCCGTCCATCAGATTAAACCATTTCATTCCAGGTAAATACTCGGCGTATCCATCAATTCGACGCTGCGCCGACAGGAACCTGGACTCCGGGAGCTGAATGCACCCCCACTGGCTGCCGTAGTCATACCGGAGACTTACATCATAAAAGTATCTGACCCCGTCAAGATGATCTGTGTTCGTATAATATCATACCAACCCCACTCCACTTACCCTCTTTAAACAAAAAACCAAACTCCACTTACCCTCAACCCCCTCTACCAAACACCCGGCAAGCGGACCTATGATACCCGCGCCAAGGCCGCGGTTTGCGCCCCGCAATCCTCGAAAGTTCGCTGGCCCACTTTTCGGGGGGGGGGCGCTAAACGTAATTTTGCAGTTCAATGTAACTTTGTGGTTTAATTTTGTGGCTCAACATACCTTTGTGGCTTGGTTTATATACCGCCCTTACCATCATTTAGACTTTGAGTTAAATCAAGATATACATTTATGGATTTAACCGGTAAATACAGTTCAGTATTGTTGTTCAGCATGATGTATTTATATTTTGCTATCGGGTTAAATAAAGCCGGAAAACGGGACAATAATAAACTATTTTGAGCCACAATGTTGTTGAATTGTCGGGCGCTCAGGATCAAGTCGCAACCTTGGCACGAGCAGCTGGCTCGGCCCGCTGTGACGCTAGGGCAGCGAGAGTGGAAGGGTTGCAGCCTGCACCCCTACGGTACCGGTGGTCCAACTGCATCATATCATACTCGGGTACGAGTACGGTACCATGATGCCGGTACGGGGATTTAGCGACCATGGTCTGTTTCGGCTGCCACTGATAAGTTTTTCCCCGCTCATATCATAGGAGTTATGATATGATACAGTCGCCGTCGCGTGAAAAATTGTGGCAATCTTTGTCTGAAAGTTGGTTTAGGGGCTAGTCTTCCGGAACCATACCGGTCCGATAAATCTACTCCCCACCCTTGCCAACTGCTATTCGACGTATTTTTTTTTTGTTTCCCTCTTCTCTCCCCCTGCAGATGTACCTGTCTCTTCCGGATGCCCAAAATCCGATCAGAATCCGAAAAATCGCTCCGATACCGTGGATTATCTCTAAAAAAAAAGCAACCGTGGGTAAGCGACCAAAGGGCAAAGCAATATTCAGCTGCTGCGGGGCTATGAGTTACCCGGCCTTGGCCCTGTTGTGTTCCCGTTGCATCTGGAGACGATCCCACAAATCAAAGACCTCGCCCAGACAAGGCACCGTATTCAGCCTCAAGGTGATCGGGGCGAAAGTGGCCGAGGGAAGTCCCCTTGGCACGCTAGCCCCATTGCGCCAGGGGGCTCTGGTCTCCCGTAAACCCTACCGCTGCACAACCATCCCGTTGTTTCCCCCCACTACTACTGCCACCACCACCACCCCTCTACTTTTGTGAGCATTGTCTTGGAGATAGAAAGGCTCTCTCTGTATGGATTCGGATAACGATCCACCGGACCTGGTTGAGTGGTATAGGCTTGAGACGGAGTTTCTCTCGGATCGCGTTCGACACAGAAAACAGCTCGAAAATGCTAGGAGGAGGAGTGAGAAGGTTAGGGAGGACTGGATTCAGTCTGATTTTCTCGGCTAAGGAGGTTTTAGTGTCGTCCACAAACAACAGGAGAAGAATACCGGTCGACGCCGTGCGGTAAAGACAATCGACAAGAGTAGGATGATAGGAAACAAATGGGTGGAGGGTGGAGTGTTGGTATGATAGATGATTGTTTTCGTGAGGATCTCCTCTCCTTTGTGCTAGCTTATATACAGAAAACTCTATGGCTATAGAAATAGCCCTGCATATCATAAGGTTAGGCTTATATAAGCCAGATCCGGTGCTTGCTTGCACTATTTAAGGTTGCTACACGGCACTCTTCGGATTCTCCACAGTCCCACTTCATCCACATTTCCCCGAAATCAGATCCAGTACCCAAACCCGCAATTGTAACGGGGAGGTCAGGGCAGGACGGGTAGTCCAAGGTATGGTATGATATCATACTCCAAGCGCGTCAATCCGGGAACTCCAACCCGGATTAGCCCCAACAACACATGACCTTCCCTCCCATACTCAAGAACCGGTAGGCGTCGCCTTCCCAGCATCCCCATAGCCATGTCCATGTATACCGCGGTCCTCTTCCCGCCCGCTAAGCGACTCCCCTCTCCCTCCCTAGAGTCGATAATCCTGTGGACATCTCTGTCTTCCCTTCCCTTCCGGATTCAACCCGGAACCTTACGTATATCCGTCTCAGAAGCTATCGGCATTCGCCCGTTGTCGAGTGAGGATTTTTGATTTCATCCTATTAGTGTACAGCAGTTATGTGAAGATGCGGGTATGCGCTCTTCTTGTAATTATGAAGGGAATTTTCCGTCTTTATTTTTCCATTTTTTTATTTTATTTCACCTGCATATCGATATCGTGTCCAGATTTATAACGGCCGTCCTTTCCTACTTATAGATTCCGACTTGGCCGGTTTCTCCTCGTTCCCAAGCAATTCTTTTCCCTGTCCGCGGTACATTTGCTATAGCTTCCTTCCGTCGTTCCATTGCCCGTCGCGGTCGATCGAAGTCACAGAAATTCAGCCACAACACGACGATACTTCAAATTGCCAGGCCCATGGAGCTTACTTTGCCATCACCGAAAACCGCACAACATCGCGGGTTCATTTCCAGTCATGGATAAACCGGACATGGAAACAGCACATATCCGGGAATTCCATAATTTCCTGCTGCAATTGAAGTTACAACTTAGGGCTCCCACGCTCCTCAGCCCTCCCCATCTGTCCATACTGTGGATTACCGTTTATATCATTCAATAGCTTTTGCTCCCGCAGTCTCTTTGAAGCACAACGACAAGGTCTATGTACAGTACATGTGTTCCATACGCTCCGAGATCCTAGTCCCATAATATGGTTTTTCGTTCGGATCGGTGTCCTGAATTCGCTATGACCTCGTTCAATGCATCGAGAATAGACCGGGAGAGGCTGGGTTTGAAGCCTCCGGTATCGTCCGTTCCAAAATACTACTCATCTCAATGAGGTTGAATTGTTTAGTATCTAGGAGCGGAAAGACGGCCTTTTAAACGGTTGGAATCATCTTGATTTATTGACTGGCTGGTGTTAATCGACCGCTAGGCAACCCCAGCAGCCAAGGCTTCGTCATGCTTTCCCCTGCATCCGCAGCACAAGATAGGGCCCTTATTGTAGTAAAGCGGCAAAATACTGGTAATCTTAGTCTTGCACGAAAGCGACCCTACCTTACCCGAGCACTTGTACTTCCCGACACCATACAGTACCGATACCGGTATTTGCTGTATAATGATACCCCCGAACCCTTCCATGGCATCCCGGCGGTTTCCATTGGTACTCAAAAAGATGGCACAAAAGCAAAGGAAAAGGGTCCCCGCTTATTCCCGGCTCTTCCTCATCCGTCCTGACCTTCCCGCAACGGAGACCACACGTCTAGCGTACTCTATAACCCGAACGCCTTTCTAACGGCCTGTATGGCGATTTCCCGAATGTTCCGACAGGGACCGTTACTGAGGGTCTGGTGATGTGGGGCAACGGGGGTGACTTCTGTAGCCGGAGTGCCCGGACATTTGCAAAAAATGCTGACTCAGCTTGAAGGACACCTTAAAGCCTGTAGTGTAACACTAATATTTGTTTTGTCCTCAACACAGGGGTGACTTTTATAAACCCATTCACTGAACTCTGCTGTACCATGGTGGAGCCCAGATGTGTATGCATCCAGGATACACATGCAGGCGAGAAAGTGCTGGTAGATAGAAGCTGTTGAAACAGAGTCAAGGGCACAGGGAATAGTCTCTTAAAGGTCTTCAAGAGAGTACTGGCAATTTTCCTGAGCATAGTATTTAGCAGCACACCAGAAACACTCAATAGGATTTAGCTCACAATGAAATTTCAGATAGAAAATAACTTTCTGTCCTGAAGCTGCAAGTTCTTGTAAATGTGCTTTCTGTTCTCGAAAGTCTCATTTCCAAGCCAAAACCACTCTGCTACAGCAACCTCCAGGCATAGCTAGGTCATAGCCAGATTAGTTGTTTGAGGTTGGACACTCAAACAAGAAGGGAAAGCTATCTGGCCGAAATTTTTTCCATATACTTCACTCCTTCAGTACTTGCTTTAACCCTTTGGCTTTCCTATAGAGTTTGTAGTTTGGGTGATTCTCAGGGTATACCATTAACTGTAGTTATTGTTTTAAGTGAATAAATCTGTCTCATATTAACGGTTGGTATCCACCAGGCTCTCAATCCCTCTTAGAAGCCAATAGTGCATCTGAGGTATATACTAGATATGATTAGAGGCATTATCAAAAGCAATAAGGGTCTGACAGGCTGGAAATACAACATAGAAAATTGGTAAAGCAATTTGCATTGTATAATATACTATTTTATTGTTAGTTCAGTAGTTATTTTTGCAATACTTAAGAAATTCTATAGCATCATGTACAGGAATGCTTTCACATTTGGGCTACATGGAATCTTAAGGCAATTCTTTATCAGATATGGTATCTGGTACCCTTAACTGCTCTCCAGGTATCAAGAAACTAGATACTATAATGCCTTCACCATGCAACTTAGCTTGTGAAGGTTGCTTCCTCTCCTCTTTCTATATTCTGTATTTACCATCATTGGCATTAAACATTGACTCATTATATGTAATAAATACAATTGGTTTCTCTCCTGGTAGCAGAGTGTCTAGGACAGTCCAAGTTTCATCCTCTTTAAGGAATACTATTCATGGAACTAGACCATTCCATAGTGATAGAGAAAAATTTCTCCAATATGCTATTATGGTTTCTCTCTCATGCCTATCGACATAGACAGACTTCTGGACTTACTTATATATAAAGCCTATTTTATTCAACCATCTTTATGCAGTATAAGTACAAATTCTTTCCTGATGTTCTTCTTTTCCTCTACCACCTCCTCTTTCAACCCCATCTCCCACTCCCCTCTCTGCTACTCCACCCTCTATCTAGTCCTTTTCAGTATCTAGGATCTTCTCCATCACTTCTACTGTATATCGAGACTGAAGATAGTTACCAACAGCTATTGCAAACTCATGTGCTATAATATCTATTATAAAATATTACTACAATATTTTGTATCATATTCTTTGTATACCAAATTTTACAAATTTTAGTTTAAAAGGAAGGAGAACTGGTAATATGAATAAGTACTTATGTTCACCAGCATCTGATATCTACTTACAAACAACCAGTTGCACTCCTTCATCATTCAACTATGAGTAGACCTTTGAGAAGCATCTTCACTTTCCTTCTTCAATCATACATTCCTGTATTCACGTAAGTTCCCATATTATGATTTTTCAAGCAAAGTACTATCCCTAATTAAAACAATGTGCAATACAGTTGCTAATTGACTTCTAGTCTCTCCAACAGGTTTACTTTATTGTATATATAGGAAGACTAAAACAGCTTGGTGCCAGATAAGGTTCTGACCAGCAAGGCTTAATTTTTGGAATTTATTTTTTTCTTCAATACTACAATTGCAACAGTCTGGCTTTGCTATGTTATATTGTCTACTGAAAGCCATTGCAATAGCTGATCAGGAATGGCTTCTGACTGAGGAATTAGTTAATGTAATTTATTTTCATAGATGGGAAAGCTAGGTGATAGCATTTGAGCATCCGGAGGAGTTGGACTCAATGCACTAATAGGCTGACTTGAACTTCAACAATTAAAGATTGAGGTAAGTGGTATACATTCTCTTGCAGTATGGCATAGTTCTTGCTTTTGCCCATGTTTACGATGAGTTCGACATTCACTCAGATATATCCCACCAATATATCTGATCATTATCATCTTAAAGATACTTTTCTCCACATCTTTTAACTAATCAAGAAATATCCTATTCCTCCTATTTTCCTCTATGCCCCGGCCAGCATTGAAGTTTGTATCAATCTCCTCTTCCAGTTCACTAACAAAATCAAGGGGGTGCACATCTGTGCATCTTTCTTCCTTCTCTTGTTCCGCCTTTCTTAGTCCTTGACTCTCAGGCTCTACTCTATTATCATATTCCATATCAACCTCCTTGACCTCTTCCACCTTCCTTCTCCTCTTCTCCTCTCTTGCTACTCATAAGTGTTGATTTTGTTTTCAAAGTCATAGCATTTCCTTTGAAGAGGTGGGGGGTTTTTTTTTTGAAAGCTAAAATGTAGTTAGGTGCACGTTGGTGATGTAGAATAGGGGTTAAAACTACGAGGCACTGTTTTAAAGAGCTTCCTGATGCTCAGGCTCTTGTTGCTGGGCCAAACACTTTGCTATGTCTTATACAGATCACGAACTATATGGAGCAGTCATCGATATCACTCGTTTGTTGATTTTTACTCAAAAAATACCCCACGGCATTTGCCCGCTCTCACCCAAAATTGGATCTCCTTTATCCTCTTATAACTCCATCAAATTAGAAGATATTTTAATTTTCTCTCTATTAGTTTGACACCAGCATGCTATTCTATTGCTTAATAGAGTTATTCTTTTCATATACTTTGGTGTTGACTTGCCTTTAGGTTTTGACTTTCACCTTCGAATACTTCGCTAGAGTGTTCCGGGTACAGAAGTCCCCCACCATAGAGCTCGCCGTGCCGCCAACGTGGGGGAATGGCTGCTGGAAGCCGACTAATTTCAAAAGTGGTGTGATGACGCGCAAGTGTGTGGAGCTGAGCCTGCAACATTGTTTTGCTGCGGCGATCCGGTAGTCGGCAAGACGTGTTTCAGGTGAGGCAGAATCCTCGGAGAGTGAGAAAAGGATGGTGGTGCTGACGAGCAGCGATCATAGCTCGCAAGTGGTGCACAAGCTATGCGATAGACTAAGGCCCAAGAGAAAAATGTACTGTAGCTGTTGCGTATTTCCACATTGATTTCGCCGCGCGGGAGAAGCGATCCCGGCAAACACGCTCGGTATACAACTTGGAGCAAATTGTCGCTAGATTGGAAGGGTCCCGGGCGGGATCAGTCAGATATTTGGAGAAAACAAAGAGGTGCTTGGTGGAAGGGGGCTACGAGTGCCTGAAATTGTGATGATTCTCCAGACTGTCACATCTTTACAGCCGACATTTATGTGTGTTGATGCTCTGGGCGAATGTGCGGAAGGGAATCGGGAAAATCCTTGGGAGGTCACCAAGGGCTCAAATCTTCCTAACCGGAGGACGTCACATCCGGAGCGAGATCGATAGATATCTTGGCGAGGGAGTGGCAATTCGGCATATAAAACCCAGCACTGGTGATACCGGAGCATGTATCGAGATGAGATTAAGTAATGATCCGCCACCAGAAGAGATGTCCGGTGGCCTGGGAGCCAGAATTATCAAAACAATTTCCGAGAATATTACCGAAAAGTACGAGAAAGTGACATCTTGATGGATGCGATCCTTGGCAAAACCGCAGCCTATAGTAGGTGGCAAAAGCTCAAGGCGATGACGGATGGTTTCTATTTGAAGGATGTTTATGGTGCGACTCTAGAACGGATAAAGGAGCAGGGTGGGCAGAAAGAACGGCTCGGGATGGCAGCCCTGATGTGGATCTCACATTCGGAGTGGCTATTACAACTATAAGAACTTTCCCATGCGCTTGGAGTCGAGATGGGGTCTACGAAACTCAATGCTGAAAACATCCCTTCGGTGGGGACACTGCTTAGCTCTTTCTTAGGGATTATCATCACTGATATGAGGCTTTGACTGTTCGCCTGCTCCACTTCACTCTGCAGGAGTACCCGTATACCCCCGCTTCTTTGCAGCAATTCACTCGAGAATAACCGGGACCTACCTAACATACCCCAACTTTCAAACTCTTAGGGAGGTTTCGCCCCCATGCTCTGACCCCACTCAATTACCTTCCTCAAATGTTCCTCTTTAAATTAGGGGCTCATGCCGGGAGAGAGGCTACAAGAGACGCAATGTCAACTGCGCTCGAGCTTTTCGGTTAAATTGAAAACTATATATCCACCAAGATGTTTTGGCGGAGCTCATATCGGAGGCCGGTCGATATAATAGTCATATACCTATCAACGGTCACTTGGTCCGGTTTGCTGGACTGGATTGTGCATCAGCTTTCGGCATTGCTGATATCGCAACCGCTCTCATAGACCAGCCAAACTGCGATCTCAATAAGAGGGATTTCCTAGGTATTACACTGCTCTCACGAGTAGAAGTGTATGCCTTTGGTGGAGAAAGGCACCGGAGGAATCTTGATTTAGCAATGTGTCTCGGTAACACTAGACGGGTAAATCTGTGGGAAATTCTTTTTACCCAAGCAGAGGGATCAAAAGCTCCCATGACAAGTCACCTGTGCACATCTGAGTGCCCATACTAAAACCAGATTCAAATGTTTTGGTGCCCCATTCCGGGTGGTTGCAGTGATTGCAGTTTGAACTTTTTATATATATATTTTTCACCACCGTTACCGCATCCGCACATGTGCACCCGAGTAGAGACGAGCACCTAACCCTGAAAACCCCATACCAAGAGCCCGGCTCCAGCTGGGTCACATGGGCAGGGACGTGAGTTGCACTGTCCTCGGGCGCTGGTACTGTACTTGTGTTTTTCCACCAATGTTCTGCGCCGGATTTGTATTAGCGGATGGTGTGGGCTCCTTCCCGCCGCAGAGATGGTGCCGGGATCAAGCTGGGGGGAATAAGGCGGGGGGGTGAGATTTTCTTTTTGCTCTTAATTGGCCGATAACGTTTGACAAAGCCCTATGCAGTCTGCAGTGTTATCATGGGCCGTCAGAGTTACCCCTACACATGGCGTAACAATGGGCACGTGCGAAACTTCAAACATTTGTTAAACCATCAGGCTCTAGAACCAGCTCACTAGGGTCCCCTTCCGCCAAGTTCTTGGGCACACAATGCGGTTCTTTCAAATTTATGGTAGTATGATAGTGTTAGTGGATGGTGGCCCCGGGTCCTTGTTTTTCTGCTTAGGTGTGCTGGGCTATACGTGCGTTCGGTCAATTGTGGCCACCATAATATCATGTGCCCTCGGTCGAACGCCTTCTACTGATGTTTCGGTGGCAGATTCACAGACACAGGGGGAGCAGAAAGAGCGGAAGAAGAAAGAAAGCAATTGGATTAACGTCGCAGTCGTGTTCTCAGAAAATGCCCACGGCCGCAGTTTTCGCCGTCGGTCCCGATGTCTTCCGTTCGGTGAGGAAGGGTGGATGGAAGGGAGGTGTTTGGAAAATTACCTTTTCTTATCATATCATACCTCCCAAAGTGCAAACACTCCTGGAAATGGTCACCTCATCATATGGGAAACTCACTAACACTGACTGAAATCAGATCGGGCAAATGGCGGCGTGCCCAAAGAGAAATAACCGCATTCCCATCCCCACGGCACTATCCAGTTAATCCAACTCAGCGAAAAGCGAAATCTAACCACCTACAACCCACTTGATCATAAGGTTTTCCTTCCTTCTAGTCACTATCACCTCTTCCTAGGACATCTTTCCTCCTGATACTGCTATCCTCGGATCTCCTCCCACCCTCCATTTCAAGCATCTGATCGCACATTTTCGCCCAGCACTCCTCTTGTTCGTCTTCCTTCTCCCCCTCCCTCCCCCTCCCCAGCCCCAGTTCCATGCATCTCTTCTCCACTAATAATTTCTCCACCTCTTCCTCTACCATCTCTTCATCCCCTTCTTGGTGTACCTCCATCATCGCCCCTTTTTATCCTTCTCTGATTTCTTTCGCTCCTCCTATGCCACAATGATGCCAATATTCACACCCACAATCTCTCCCGAATCATACCCCAAAGCCTCTTCGGGAATACATTCCTTACTCTTTTCCAAAAGACTACTCTCCGAGCCAGCCCCTGAACCGCCAACTTCTTCCACCCCATCCCTTGAGAATTAAAATACATCTTCCAGGGCCCCGATACACTCCTTTACCCTTTGCCCATATTCGCGTCACCCGCCTTCCACTCCCGTTCGCATTGATATCCTCCCCACGAATATCCCAACATTCCCAAATATCAAACCCTGGGGCGTGAACAGGAAAAACAAACCTGAAACCATCAGCTAAACTATGCGGTAGAGCGGCGATAGCGGATATGAATTTGATAGAAATTCACCTCCGAGAGGAGTACCAGATTTTTGGAAATCGTGTCGATAAAGCCTACGGCAGGGTTTTGGGGGAGCCTGCGGGTAGCTAGGTTTGCTAAAATTTCGTGAGGCGTAATGTCGGTGTTGAACGGAGAATTGTGCTCTACGAGGCAGGTTAGAGATTTCGGAACTGGAATATGAGACCTAAATCCACACTATCATACCTCCACGACCGAGCAAAGTACCTTCAAGCTCGGGTGCCAAGGTCCTAGGTGCCGATCGATGACCGGCCACTACGGGAGTTTCATGAGTGCTTGAGTTGCCATTTGGCTACTGTAAATGTCGGAACAGTGCCAGAAATGGATAAAGACACAGTGTGCCAAGAGAAGAGCGATTGCCCCGCGTCAGCCGACTAATAGCAACCACATAGGGAGGTACAGTGGTAGATCGTGAATTCATGGTACAGTACAGAGCAGGGGTGGTTACCCTGTTTTGTGCATGGAATTTTGGAACACTAGGATTAATCACGTCAAATTCAGTACAGTACTAAAAGCTACCGAGAAAGTATGATATTGCTTCCAACCCGAATCATAAAAGGGTGATAAGAAAGGTGAAAGGGAAAAAAGATTAATCAGTAATGGTTGGCTGTGATCACAATATGTTTTAGTCTTTTAGTTCTTGTTTAATTAAATTCAATAGCTCTGATTTGAAGAAAGTTACGGTAACACTCTTGCTAATACTGTACAATTGCCAAGGGCCTGTTTGGTTGCGATGGTTCCACTCCGTTCGCCCGTGCGAGTGACAGTTGGCTGACGGAACCATAAGGAAATTTGTATGGGTGAACGGAATTGGACCATCGCAACCAAACAGGCCCTAACTAACCTCTGATCCCTGCTCGGTACCATGAATTCAGGATCTGCCTTTGTGCATGATGTATCCTGTGTGGTAGCATCTCTGAAACCCTCTCTGGTGTCCGGACGATTTCCACTCGCACCCAGAAACACAGAACAAGAAGGAAAAACACCCCAGCATATTCCCAGCTCTTCCACATCCTTCTAGATCCTCCTATAACTCATCCGAGCGACCACCTAGCTTTGGAATCATTCTATAACCTCACAGAAACCTCCCAGTAGTCTTCCCCGTGATCTCCTAAATGTGGCGATAAGCACCGCTCTTGAGGTTCTAGCAATGCGGGATATTGGAGGCAATAGTGAAGGTAACTGCTTGCGATAAGTTATACGTAGGGCCTGGTGTTGTCTATAGAGGGAAAATATGTTAATCGAGAAACAATCCTCGGTATAAAAGGATATCGAGTGCAAGCCTAACGCTCCGGTATAATATCGCGAGCGTGAAAGTGTAGCCACACTCCAGCGAGCCCCATCACAAGTACTTAGGGCAGAAAACAGTATTGGTCTTAGATCTCAGGGCTCCATGGCGCCTATCAAGCGCAAAGTATCGGTTGCACAAAATCCAATTGGATTGGTAAATTATCATATGAGACCGAGCTACCGACTTCGTGGCAACCCCGCATTCCATCAACCCGCCCAATTTCGAGCAACTGAACCCAGAAACTCAAAATCCATCCCTACACAATATCTCAACTAGAGAGAAAACGTCATATTCCAACATTGATTATGCTGTCGGCTCCCGCATCAGGTGCTACTCAAGTAACACCCGTTTCTTTCGATAACGACATTTTATGGAAGGCGGACAACGTTGATTCTGCAAGCGAGAGGTCTGAGGTTCTACTTAGCTATCCCGAGCTGAGCCCCACATCTTGCGTCAGGACATTCGAGCCCGCCGTGCAGACAACGTGAGAGAATGGCTACTGCAAGAAGACAAATTTCAAAACTGGTACGACGGAGATTGAGAGGATGGATCTGAGCATGCTAAATTTACTTTATTTTTCAGGGGCGAGCCGACAGTCGGCAAGACCTACCTCGGGTGAGAGGCAATCTTCGGTAAGGAAATAAAGGATGATCGTGCTGATGAGGAGCACTACATGCAGTCTGCAGTGTTATCATGGG
>PYWC01000018.1:762025-795918 GCA_003182015.1 Tuber magnatum | reverse complement strand
CATCATCAGAGCAACAACGACGATCACTTCTATCTCTTCTTATATCAAGGTTTTCCCTGCGCACGAGTGAGCTGCCCGGCGAGCGGCATTAGACTCTCAAGGTTGCTATCAAGTACTTTACGAATATAACGGAAACAGACCTCAGAGAGTAGTAATAGACTTTAGAGATCATGTCGGTGAAGCATGCTCCGAGGGTCTAGAAGGGAGTACAGAAAACGGTAGTGGCAGAGCGTTGGCCCCGTCCGCGGTTACTGCGGAGGAAAGGTAGTGGTCGTCCTCGGGCGATCAGGTGTGAGAAGCTGAGGAAGGAATATATAAAGGGGGTAGCAGGTGACCAGGTTTGACGAATATTCGAGTGTGTTACACCCACACCGTACATCGTGAGTGCTGAGCATCAATATTAGAGAAGCGTACGTGACAGGCCAAGAAAGACTAGGAAATTGAACATGCGAGTGATAGTTCATGATTTGCTGACCGATTCAAGATGATAGATGAATCCACACTGCAGTATCCATGTAGAGGAGCCTCCCTCACACTCGGTCCTCATACACCCATCAATCCATGTCCTCGTAAGCAAAGGGAGCTAGCCCTCCTTGTTCTTACAAATCTCCCGTGGAGTTTGTGCGTGAGGATTGACAGAGGACGGGCCCTAGTAGTAGGGAGGGTAAGCGGCGCCGCGACTCTCGCCACTCAAGAATATCGCGACGCTGGGAGAGACCGCGTATACTCCTCCTGAGGGTAATAACCCGTGCACCCTCAAAACGGGTGTAGGCCCGAGATATCAACGAAACAAGTGAACTTACCAAATATCTGACGTGACTGATCTGTTGTAGTGTCTTAATTGCTCAAGAACTTGACCCTCAAGTGACTAAGCCTTTCGATAGATGGTGAAATGTATTGTTGAAGTTTATTTTCTGGTTTTTCATGGTGCCGTCCCCCGGTGCCTGTGTGCTCGGCCTCACCGGGGGTACACAGTGGGAAATGAGTTAGAGCAAAAGAGAAGAGGAAATGCAGAGAATTTCCCATGGACATCGCGGTTGGCTGGCCCGGAAATACTCGGTGAATACGCGGAGCTAATCCCATCCCGCCTGAGACGTATGAAGTATACTCCTTTTTGTGATTTCCCTCGGAACACCACCGGATTCGGGTGCAGCGCAGAATCCCTCCGGGGGGTGGCTTAGCCTGTCTCTCTTCTTTCTTCTTGCTTGTGGTGGGATATTGTACGGTACATAGAAAGCCGGATGTCACTGTCCGGAAGATCTAGTCAGATCCGTTTCACTCCTTCCTTTCTTCTACCCCACTCTCTCCCGCCTGCCAACAGCAAAGCATAGCCAAAAAGCCCGGCGGAAAGAGCAGAAGAAAAGAGCAGACCGGGGGGCAAGAGAAGAGTCAACAATCGTCTCAGAATTTGTGGAAAATACAAAAAAAAAGCGTCCCGCGAGAACTCCAGGTTGCATCGAGATGAGTGTTATCGGGATACAGGGGCCGGGTATGCTAAAGTAAAAATAGGGGAAATTATTTCCGACCCCGGGAGACTTTAAGGGAACGACTCTCTCTTCGTATCGTATGCTATTAGTTCCCCCCACAGACGGCACGGGAGCTTGAGCTCATGACTGCTGAAGCACACTTCTATGTCGGCTTTGATTTAGCAGCTAGCGATTTGAGAAATTAAGAGATAAAGAGGTCATAAGAAGAGAGTTGCCCAAAGTATAGGGGATGGTTTTCGGTGTGAATCCCATACCACGAAGGTCTGGTGATCGGTCGCTTGCTGCAAATATTTTTTGAAAAAAATAATCTAAATTTCAGACAGCTCTCTCCTTGCGCTCGTGGTCCGCTATTGAAAAGGATCATGCTCCGTTAGTACAAAATATCTGGGGTGTTTTGAAGATATCATAATATAGGAACAAAGCCCAAGAACACCACCCTCATCACATGATCCTCTATAAATCTAGCTTTGGAGACTCGAGAGCCAGGTATTTTGGGCCGTTGTTATAGAAGTTCATGCGGTGGATCCGAACCTGAAAACTTGCCGGGACCCCTTCTGTGTTGGAATTGATATGATTTCTTTGAAGGATTTCGTCGGTGTAACCCATAACCAATGAGGCGTGCCGAGGTTCCAATCCGACCAAGACTTTCAAGATACATGCAAACGGCCAGCTCTTCAGCTTCGGTAAGCCCTCGGTCTGTCGCGGGTCTCTGATCCCGAGACTTTCGTCCATTCCATCCAGCTCGCCGGTACGTCAAACTGTGTTGCTACGGAGCAGATATTTGGCGTTTGATCCTCAGCGAAAAAATCTAAAGCATTCTGGATACGGGTTTCAATTTGGGCATAATCTTCAGCCCCCTAGAAGGCCTTGTGGTGGGTGTTGCACTATGGTTTTAACAACTCACAACCAAATGTGACGTTGAGTTGCAGTGTTACGTTGAGCTACCGGTGTTCCGGGCTCCTTTCCTTCTGCCCTTTAATTGGATGGTGTACTGTACAGTACCGCGCATTCCGTATCCGACCTCCGTGACGCGATTGTGAGCTCTCGATAACCTGCACGGTAGACAAGCGCAGAAGTGACCGAGCAAGATCTCAGTAGATCCACTGAATAGAGACAGGCTGAGGGGAGAAGTGGTGGGACCAATTGAGATGAAGGAGGAACGTTAAGTATATTGTCGTGAATTCCTGGTGGCCGGCCCCCTCCAAACTAAGAAACAACAAGGTGACTTAGGGTGCGTCTGGCGGTCGTTGCTTGGGATAAATGCTATAATCTGACAACACAGATTGCAACCGGATAATAGCATTTTCTCAAGTTAGCATAATCTGTTCAAATGAAAGTCACAATAGCGTGTTTGGTTGACATACAAATAAAGGCCAAGAAATATACTGTATGTAATATTTGCTGTAAGAATAGAAGCCAACATTTCATCCTCAACCAAATACATCATCACTTTACCTTTAACCCATATTCTTTCTCTTCTTTTTAATCAAAAAAGCTAAATGGCCAAAACCAAATAGACGGAGGCAATGGTCAAGACATTGCTAAGAACCTTGCATGAGGAGGACTTGAGGAGAGAGGGCAGAAAATGGCTTTAAAAAGAAAGCCTGGACAGCCACGAAAGAAGAATTGAAAGAGACTTATAGAATTGATTTGGAAGCCAGTTAGCTAAAAACAAAATAGTCACGTGAATGTTAGTAGCAGAATCCTAAAACATGTATTCTAAATTGTAAAGTAATAATAGTAAAAAATTGATGATGGTTGAAGAAGGATTACAATATCAATTAGCAATAAAAAAAACAACTTAGGCTTTGGATGGGATAACCTACAATCAATGCCAACTATACCTGAAAACATTTGGACTGCATACATTAATGCTCACCCAGAAGCTGAAAAGTTCTGCAAACAAAACCTATTGTATTATAATATCTTGCATGAGCTTTTTGCCAATATTTCGGCAATGGGAGAATTTGCACTTACCTTGATCCTTTTTATACTATCCAAAACCCAGCCCCAGCCCAGCAAGCCAGTTTGGAAGGGATGCAGCAAATCCTCTACTATACAGTTACCTGTGAACGAAAATCTTGTAGATGAGGGATATGGAAGTAGTCAAGTCAGTTAGCAGGATGGCAAAATTGGGACTGTGTCAAAAGAAGGGAGTGAAGAGAGAGCAAAAAGGGCAGGGTAGATCGCAGGTGGGGAGGAAGAGAGCCAAGGTATTAGTGGAGTGCTGGAAGAAGTCAGTACAGTACTAGGGTGAAGTACTAGTAGGAAAAAGCAGAGAGGAAAGCAAAATGCTTTTAAAATTATTAGTGGTGATGAGGGGAAAGAGGGAGAGGGCTGCCTACAAGTTGAAAAGAAGAGAAGACAAGAGCAAATGATATCTAGTTGTGCAATTGTACAAGTGTTGGATCATTTTGGAGCTATAGCACAAATGATTCAGTACTCAAAGGTAGAACTTGCCATTGAGAGACTGCAGCAAGACTATACCTCAGTCTTCACAATCAATAAGTTAGTAAAATGTTTTACCATAATGGAAAATGAGGTAAAAGCCTCTATTTTTATTGCTCTGTAGTCTGGAGAGGCAAGGGACAAATAGCTTTAGGAGGCAATTAATAAATTGTAATTTTTTTCTTTTAACATTTACTATGTATTTTTTGACTTTTGTGTTTTCTTCAAATCAATGAGCCTGAGTATATGTATTTTTCTTATACTATCTATTTACATGTACCTGATAGTCAATCCACATTTGATTTGCCAACTTCTCTTAAAAGTCTTTTATTCCCATATCATTAGTGGCTGGCTTAATATCCAGTATATCAAATTCTCATGCCTGTCTATTTCCACTCAGGCCTCTTGTCTGAAGCTCTTCCTCCTCCAACTCCCATACTAAGTGTTCCTCTTTCCCATTTCTTTTTAAAATAAGCTTGTGCAAGCCTGTTAGAGCCAGAACTAATTGTACTTGTAACTTGTAGGGGTTTTCATTCAGGGATTGCAAAATGAGAAACTGTTTCTTGCATATACCAAATACTCTCTAAATACAATTCCGAGCTTGAGCATGATTTAAGCTAAATAAATAACTCTTATTTATTTTTAGAACTATTAAATTTACAAATTTTATATAATTAGTTCTGGTAATTTATTTTAGGTATCATATGTAGGAGTATTTAGATATATGAAAAAATAAAAAAGGCTTACCATAATTTGACAATTGCTTGCTCCCATAAATGATATCTAACTCTATGATAGGATATTAGAAAACCTTTCCTTAATGCATACCTTGCATTGACTAAAAAGCATTTTCCTCCTAGTACCTCCAATCTATTTTCAAATGCCTAGTGCAAAATGTGTCTATCATGGGCTGAGCCCACCCATCTGAGTATCATACAAGAAAAAAAAAGTCCAAATGTACAAATTGCAAGTACATTTTAACTTATTTCCCCTTTTTGATTTCTAAATCTTGCAATATCTGCAATTGAAACTTTTGCTAGAATATAAGTACTATCTGCAGCACCAATAGCATCCTTGAAATTGAATACAAGATTCCTTTTTTTTTTACAAATTTCATATACAATGCTACCAGGATTTGGCATTTTGACATTTTCCTTTGACAATTTTACTAGCCTATCAAGAACTGTATTAAAGACTCTAATATATTTATTAAAATTATGCACATATTTCTTTTTAATATTAATAGTATAAAACTTACTTTGCTATAGTAAATCCACTGATTTGAAATTGCTCTTGAACTTCACAGTTTGTACAGCGATAACCAACAATCACAAAAAATGTTGCCAATTGCTGGTTAACTGACATTTTCTGGGATTCTCCTAGTCGCCCATTGACAACTAACCAATTTCCCAGGTTGTGAAATGTATGTTTAGGCATACACAAAACCTCATGGATACGCCACTTGTTTGAGGTAAGAAGCTTAGTAATACAATCTTTACCACTTAATCTTGATATGCGCCAAGCTTACTTGTCTAAGTGCAAGCCCACCTAGCTGCCTATAATAAGGCCAAGAGTGCACAGTGTAGAAGAAGACAATAGAGTAGTTTTTGGATAGGTCTTTGGATATGGTATTTTCACATTTCTACATTCTACTTTTACATTTTGTGTGATGAACTTTGCTTACAAAAAACCTCTTCCTGTGGTTGGGTTAGGGTTGTTCAATGTTAATGTTTTGTGAAAAATAGATTTTTTCTGTTTTTCCCAAACCTTTATTATGTGTGCATTATTGCAACTTGATTGTTGTGACCTATGGTTTACCAGACATGACATTTTAGCACATAGTGCAGTTTTGACTCAAAACTCTATAATCAGGGTGATCATCGAGGTTTCGCATTACAACCATATACAGAAAATTCTCTATGCCTAGCGAACTACAAATAGATACCTTTTAGTGGGTGGCGAAATGTCCCCCATAACTGCTAAACCACCCAACCCAATTGCTCCGGGTTACACTGGTATTAGGAATGCTATACAAAGGTACAGCACCTAAGTTTTGAATATTTTGCTAGCAGGGGGTATCCTACTGGCAGGGGTCAGGGTAATGAATTGGGAAGGGTCGCTTAGGTCTTGTGTTCAGTGCAGCTGGATTTTCAGTTCCACCCTCAGCTTATATCCTCACTCCCAGACATACTCTGGCTCACACTTGCATCTCTACTACAAATAATAAATGACAACTCGAATATTTATATACTTCTGTAGACTACTACATATGTACGTGCTTGTATATCTCCAATTCTGGTTGCTTTGACTCTCATACTAATGAAGAAAAGAACAAATATCATGCCTTTATCTAAGGTCTTTTGGCATTTCCTGTGGCCTTTCTCCTTGGATCATGATTTCGGAGGTCTGAGGGGTCTCCTGAATGGTCTGCAGGAGGGTTTTTGGGGGGCCATTGGGGGGATCTTTGGAGGGGCTCTCTAGGAGTCTTTGCGGGGGTTTCTCGGTAGTCCTCAGGGGGGAGAGTCTTTAGAGGGCTCTGCGGGGTCTTCAGAGGGTTTTCAGAGGATCTTGAGTGGAGCCTTCGAGGGGGGGTCTTCAGTAGGGTCTTCGGAGGGGTCTTCAGTGGGGTCTTTTGTGGGGTCTTTGTTGCGGTCTTTGGAGACCTCTATCGGAGTATCTGTGGGGGCCTTTCGGGGCTCTTTGTGGATGCAGCAAATCCTCTACTATACAGTTACCTGTGAACGAAAATCTTGTAGATGAGGGATATGGAAGTAGTCAAGTCAGTTAGCAGGNGGGTCTTTGGAGGGGTCTTTGGAGGGGTCTTTGGAGGGGTCTTTGGAGGGGTCTTTGGAGGGGTCTTTGGAGGGTGGTTTTTGGGGAGGGCCTTTACAGAAGGTCTTTGGGGGGGGTCTTCAAGGGTCTTTGGGGGGGCCTTCGGGGGTCTCCAAGGGTCTCCCATATTTACTACTTAGTAAACAGGCCATTTGCATCGATCACAGCCTGACACCTTACTTGCATGCTTGCAATAAGCTTCTCAAACTCATGCCCTTCCATATTTTTCCATGCTGTCTTCACTGCAGCTCTCAATCTGTCAGATGTCATGTTCTCGGGGTAGTTATGCTGAAGATAATTCTTCATAATATGCTATACCTTTTCGCTTGGATTTAAGTTTGGTGAGAAAGGAGGCCAGTAGATAACCTCTATCCTGCTTTCTCTAAGCTCACTTGAGGTATTACCCCCTCCATGACCTGGGGCCCCATCCTGCATAAGCTTTAAATGTATTCCATCTTGATAACATAATTCAATATACCTATGAATAATAGGTACCATATGTGTACAATAGCTTTGACAATTGATTAACCCCCAATCCTTTTCCTAAAAGATTCCTGGACCTGGTATGTTACTATGAAAACAGCCCCAGAACATCCATCTCTTCCTTCTCTGGTGTTTTTACACTATGCAAGTGGGATCCCACTCCTCTCCAGCTCTCTGTGTTCTCCATATACGTGTATGCCTTCCCTCTGTTATCCATGTTTCATCAGTCTATAATATTGAGCTCCACTGTTCCCATGACCAGTTGACATGCTTCTCAGCCCACTGGAGTTGAATTACTTGGTTTTATTCTGAGACAGGTAGTTTTCTTATTACCAAATGCCTGTAAAAGCCTTCTTTAACTAGAGCTGTCCTTATCGCTTTTCTTTCTACTGCGAAATCTAGCTTCTCAGCTAGTTGTTGAAAAGAAAGCCACCTATTTCGAGTTGACATGTATACATATTCAATAAGGTCTTCTATCTGTACTTGGGTGAGGGCGGGAGGATAGCCAGATTGCTTGGTTGGAGTTGCTGGTGACATGCATGCATACAGAATTTGGTATTGGGAAAATCCTGTTTTTTTGCAAATCTGCCTATATCCCTAGCCTATAGAGTGAAGGAGCTGGCAGTCACATCTTTGGTCACAAGTTAAGTGCAGCATACTTGTTGATAATCATGAAGTATGAAAAGGATGCTGTTCTGAAATATTCTTTCACTTTGCCTTCATCACTTTTGCTAATCTTGACACTAGCTGTTAGTTTAATGCTATGATCCCTGCTAGTGGAGTATCCCCTGCTAGCGGAATATTCAAAACTTAGGCGCTGTACCTCCGTAGGCGGGCTACCCGAGATTTGGGGTACCCGCTGCTTACATAATCGAACAGGAGCATTAGCACGGTAATCAGGCATCCCCAGACTCCCTCAGCAAGGGGATGCTGCAAAAGGCTCTTTGAAGAAACCAACTGAATACCTAGCAGAGAAAGGACGGTCGGTCCGAACCCTGACTGCATGTGGAGTAGGAACTAATCCAGAACGAAGGAATTGAGAATAAATCTTTGAATCAAGATTCCCGCATTACTCGTTTTAACTTCCCGTCATATTCAATAGTAATCTTTTTTTTTTTTTCACCCTTGATTTTTCCTTCGAAGAGAAATGTGGCATTCTGTGGTCGATCCGATGGCAAAGCCGAAACTCCCTTTTCTCTCATCCATTTCCATCACCGCTGGGTTGCTCAAACCTGTCTACGCGCAGAACAATAGAGTTGCGTGGCTATAGAGAAGTGTTGTGAACACCACACCGAGGTCAAATGGGAGAAGGTTTTCGATCCTACCAACAATTGATCTACCGTAGAAGCTACCCCTTGATACCCAAAATCTATTATCTTGCGATTTTGTGGCTTCGCCTTTCTGACAAAAATTAATCAATATACATACACATTACCCCTGAATCAATCCTTGGGTGAAGTTGTTTTCTAAAGCGTCGGAGGGGAATCAAAAGCAAGAACTTCTGGTTTGCATGAGCACCAAGAGTAAATGAAGGAAGGAGGCAACTGGCCCAAGTATTTTGCATTGTATCTCGCTTCACCAAAGTACCACCGTAACGCCGTAACATAGAAAACGGCCAACCCGTTAAATCCTCACCCCCCTCCGCATAATCAATCGTAGACGGCAGAGGCTTGACCAAGCTGTTCAACAGGAAATGTCAGCATTTTTAAAGCAAACTCAGGTGCCACGCGCGCAGTAAAAAAACGAAGAGGGGACGCTAGTAAACTTTTACTCACACAAAATCAGGGCCCTCCGGGTTCTACAAGGCAGACAAAATTCCTATATTGATGGAAACTGCCCAGTGACCACCGGCTCGGGTCTCCTTGGACCCAGTGATTCTTCCGCTTGCAGCACTCTGCCATCTTCTCCAGTGATGCTATCATGAGCATATGGGGCGGTATTAGTCTGCGCGCTAACAAGGCGGATGCCGCAATTGCCATTGTAAATCAAGACAGAGGTGGGTATAGGAATGTCCGCAACCGGGATGGTTCCTAAGTCCTGCCTGGTGGAAATAGCTGCCGATCCCGGACCCAGAAGCGTAATACTGAGTGCTTTCTATTTAGGATTGTAAGATTTAGTATGTATATGCAAAATACCCCAAGGGAGGGTGAGGAGGGGCTGGTATACTTTGACCAACCACCCAGGCAGTAAATGGAACGCCCAACGACGGAATCGTGAGCTTCGGAGGGAGGCAATGGCAACGATTAAAGTAACGACAGCTACAACAACTCCCACAATCGCCAAGGGACTTTCTCCATCACTACCTTCCACTCCTCTGCCCTCCGTGTAGTCACGCTTTTCGACTCGCAATAACAGAGTTTCGACCGGAAAGCTTGCGACCGCAGGCATGATGGCCGACCTGATGCAAAGCCGAGAGATATACTGATGGGGCAGCTTGTGTGTAGAATGTGGTAGGTAGTAGAAGGGGATGTCGTTACGCTGATTGTGTCCGACAGTCTGCCCATACTACGGTAGGGGCTGTGGGGTATATGAGGAGTCGGGAGAGTGACGAGGAGCTTTTATGCTGCGACTTCATCTATGATACGAGGAAGGGGAAGTGTGGTTGTGAGAGTGCCGTTGGCGCCGGTAATTCGGCCAACGACATAAAAGGGATAAGGATAGGCTAGCCACCCATGTTCGCCCACCGAATAGACAGCGGTGTACCGTGCAGGTTTGATATTGTCTCACAATGAGTTATGTTAACGGGAGACCACCGACAGTCCGAGTCCTCGTCCCATTACTCGCAGCTGGCAGAATTCGAACCAACCATTAGGACGGTATGGCACTGCAACAACCACCCTGCAACACGGTCCTCGCCCAGGATTGGGTGGCTAACTCACCCATTATCGCCCTACCGGATGTATTGACTTTGTCCCCCAGCGGAGTACAGTACAGTACCTCACCGTAGGCAGCAACACCCGACCACACCACGGGTCCTCATCCCTGCTAACATCTCCAACTTACCCGGCTTCGCCAAGATGCTCGCATCATGCAGGCAGATAGTCATTCCTCCGCTTGCAACGGGCGAATGTTTCGACGAGTCATTTTGCTGCGCGCCAACTATGCCTTGCTGGCCAATACCACCAGACATGAATGAACCTCGGAATCGGCATCATTCTCTTCTGGATAAAACCATTCCAATTTTCTGATTTCCAAGAATATGTGTTCCTTGTCGCAGAGCACGAATATGTTCAATATCTGGCAAACCACAAGGGACTCTCGCGGATTGAGATGCAGGCCTTTTGGTAGCTGCCGAAAGAAGGTGCGGTGCACAATTCTTTTCCCTCGGCGGGCGGAGGAGTGGGGCTGTTTTTGCCCCTCTTTCGGAAGCGGGGGGGGTTCGTAAAACAGTGGCTCCTTACGACCACCTTGTTCTTAAGACGGTGCAAAGTCGAGCTATACAGCGCTCCTACACATTTGGAAAGGTTAGTGTCGTTGCTCTGGTAGCAATAGTTCATGTTACGACCATCTTAACAGCCACCCTATTAGAGGGATCCAGCGGAAATGATCGCTGCGGGGAATGTTGTGACCGGGCCGGCAACGATACCGACGCCCGTTCCAGGGTTCCCGCCGCTGCGGAAGACACTAAGCGACCTTCAAGCAGGCCGCACTCCCGGGGAGGGCGAAACGCCTCGACGCAGGTAACAGCTTAGCGCTAAGATTTCTCGCATGCCCCGAGAAACGTATTCGGTAAACATCTAAAAATTATAGTCTAAAATCATGATTCTTATTCCCATCCCCCCTAGTGTTTTGAATTTATTTTGTTCCAACGCTTTTCGGCCCATTTTGACCGCCTTGACTGGGCTGCCCGGTCTTTGCTCGTCCCTCTCACTTCACTTCAGGAGGGCACCCGGCCTCCTCGCACAACCTTTCGTCCAGCTTTCTGGATCTATGTGACGCGGTCCTTCCGAGTTTGCCGTATATTGTACTTTCACCCCACAGAGTGGACAAGTTTGGCTGCTTGGTACTTTGCAGGTCCTCAATGCTCCTGCTCCACTTACGACTTGGACCAAGCTCCAACCCGGATGTCACTGGAGATCCATTTCATAATAGAATGCATGCGTTTTCCCTCCTTTTCTAGCTACCATCAAGTTACAAGAAGCTCAATGCAGGGCTAAGGTTTTGTATATATATATACAATGATACTAACCTCATATTGGAGGGTGCCGAAATTTGACAACACCCAGCTTGGAGCGTCTGTGAAGTGCCGGATTGCAAAGAGAGTAGCTGGAAAAAAGGATACGCCAAAAAGAGGGAGAATGAAACACGAGAACATCGGGTGTAGCGACAGAGGATAGGAGTACGAATCACGTGTTGTAGAAGCACTTGATCCATAAAATGGGAGTTTTGTTGGATATGTTTCTCTTAGGAAATAAAAAATCTTCGCTCTGCCTTG
Organism: Tuber magnatum; assembly: GCA_003182015.1. Lineage (NCBI taxonomy): Eukaryota > Fungi > Ascomycota > Pezizomycetes > Pezizales > Tuberaceae > Tuber > Tuber magnatum. The sequence continues at coordinate 784,233 of PYWC01000018.1, read as the reverse complement.
TTTTAAGTGGCGGGAACCTTGGCCGGGCGCGTGCTTCACTGCAGGGTCTCTCCAGTACGGGTAGGGCTGTAGGGCAGTGCAACAGCCCGGTTATGTCTACCGCACCGGTGTGGGAGTATCGGATTACTTCCCTTGAGTCGGAAGATGTTTGGACCAGGCGGCACCTATCGACTTTTGACTTACTTCGTGACCAAGCGGTATTCGGTCGGATAAGCAGAGGAAAATTGACCGAAAAGGATGACTGTGTAACGGGAATTTCAAGGCCACACAAGGAGAGATCAAATCAAGCTCAACCGAGATGGGAAGGAAAGGTACGTAGCTTGATCCCCTATCGCATCGCGGTTCGAGATTCGCGATATCGGGAGTTTTGGGTCATCCGATTTTGGGTGGGTTTCCTGGGGTTGCCTCTTAAGCGATTTGCACCGGTATCATACTATCATACCTGTATCTGATCCGTGAAGTACGGCAGACGGTATCCTGACACCTTGGCGCCAAGACAAGTACCACCCAGTACCAAGGTGTCCGGATACAAGTACCGGCACTACAAGTATGATAGATCGGGGCGCTGCCCGGCCATCGTGTGGTGGTTTTGCTTGTATAGGCGAGGGTATCCTCAGAAATTGAAAAAGTGCCCCGGAAAGTGGAGAGATAAAAATTAAAAAAAGTATGATATCATAGATGAATCGGCTGGCATGAGACTCCAGCCACTCACTCTGGTAGGGCGATAGTGGCAGGGTTAGGGTTCCGGTCTCCACAGGTTGAAGGAATCTCCCGGGTGCCGCCCTGGTCCGGTAGGTACCGGTGGGGTGGCACCGTTAGGCTCTGCGGCTGTCCGACCCCTCATCCTTGTTGTGACGCTGGTCGGGGGCCATCGGGGTATTTTTCTGTCACTAAAATTTGATGCGCATATTTTCAAAAGAGCGAAAAAAAAATATACCTCTTGATTCGCTCTACCGGTTGTCGCTCTTATGCCTGCTAATGCACAACCCGCTATGGAGTCGTAAGGACTTGAAGCTATAGCATTTTGTACGGGGTGTGGTAAAGGTATTGTAAGGTACTCATACACAGCCCGCTCTCCAACTACGGTACTGTACAGTACTGTACCCGAAAGCTCGCGCAATAGCCGGGTAACCTCATTTTTCGCCCAAATATTTGACCAATACCGCAGAGGATCTTAAGTGATGTTATGCGATCTTACCAAATTTGACATCTTGGCACAATTATTCGGCACTGTTGCAGTTCGCCGGTTGCCGTTGATATGGCAAGTCCTGCTTACAATATTAGGGTGTTGAGTGCAGTATGTGTGACAGCCTGGTTATGCCTGCAGGTAGACCGCCGGTATCATGGCATCAAAGACGAAACTCCATTTCTCGCCAAGGATAAAAAATGATTTGTCGTATCATATATTTTTGTTTTTTTTAGGGAATTTCTCGGGAACACGGATCTGAAGCTCAGTTCCACGCCTGCAAGCCCTTATCCCTACCTCCTGTCGTGCTTCAAGACCAATACCTATTGACGGTAACAAATCACCGACAGCCTTCTGGGTAACTGTTTTCTGATATGTCTCCAAGGACATTGTAAACCTCTACCACAATTTGTCCACCAAATGGAGGAGAGAGAGGAGTAGTGAAGTATTTCCGGAGGCTAGTGGTGCTGTGCTTGGAAGGATATCTGAACTTTATCCACGCGCCTATATATCAAAGTATCTTATCCGGTATTAGTTACCCGAACACGGGGCCAAAGCTTGAACGGCAAACTATCTATGCTCATCTGAACACCCATACCAAACTGAGACTTTAATGTTCTCGTACTGTATCTCATCCTAGAAGCTTGGAACAATTGTAGATTGAATTTTTTTTTTTTTACACTGTTCGGAGCCGGGTGGAAGACAGGCACCCAAGCTAAGAATTCTGATACTGAGATACTGACTTCGCGTAAAGCCCCCTAGTTAGGAACAGCCATCGTGCTTCCGCTTCTCCGCTAAAATTTCGCACCGGGGTTGTCTTACGGGATGATGACACAACCTCCCCTAAAGATGTATGCTGTGTTAAAAGTGTGCAGCGAGTAAATTACTAAGCCCCAACTACCTGGAGGACGATCGGTGGATCAAGTTGCGAGAGAATCAACTTGGGCTTATTGGTTTCTGACTTGAGGCATGTGTTTTTTCCCCTGCAGAGTTAGACCCTGCAGTGAAAAGCAAACGTGACAACCTGAAAAAGATCTGATCAAATATTTTGCACCCTTTTCTTTCTACCACCGTCCCATCGCTCCGCCCGTCAACGATGAAGCGTGCCCGGAAGGCCTGGTGGAGTGGGTGGAAAAAAGGAAAGAACCGAAAGAGCTAAAAAATTGGGTCAACAAATATCTCTGTCCCGGTGGAGAGTACAAAGGAAACCTTAGTGCGAGATCCTCACGCTATCACGAGATAGGCGTTGTTGGACTGCTAACACAATGCCACGTAGAAATAGAAAAAAATGTTTCAACGCTCTCGATATTTGAATGAATCTGCCGTAGTTTCTCCGCGTCAAGTAATACCATTTGTGCCAAGAGTGTCACCCATCTCTCTTTTCCTCCACAAGGCCAAGCGGTTCATTCGGCTTAACCGGGATATGACCCACTCGCCGGGGCTATCCCCAGGGTAACTCGGAGCCAGGGTTATCCGTTTCACCCAAAAGATTTTCCCCTCTGCCTGAGTCAGTAACCGTCGGTTGAGTCTTGGATGTCAGGTACACAGGCACGCGAGCGCAGAACTTTGGGAGTCGGAAAAGCGCATTCGACGGGTAAGGAATTCTTTGGAAATTCAAGGGGAGGGAGATACCCGGTGATCTAACCTGTGGGGTCCTAGATGGGAGATGAATCTAGACAATAACCTCCAGCACAGAAAAACACAACTGATATTTGGCCCTCATTAACCCATAAATCCGCCCATATTTGCAGACCGCAGGTAAGATTCGCGGCGAAACTAACTGGGGAAAAAAGGCTAGGGTAAGTACGTAACAAGTGAGTTAGAATTAAGGGAGGTGGAGGAAGTCGATTCTGCACTCTTATTAGAAGCGAGGGTGGGATTTAAGGAGACATGAATTGCTATTAGAGCCGGAAGATGCCAGTCCCCAAAGCCTCAGTGTACCGCCCGATTGGAGTTGAGTCGATTGAGAGGCTTAGTCAAACCGAATCGTGTTCTTTAGGAACTAACCGAAGTCAACGATTTGGAGGCCGCTCCTAGCAGGGAGAATCGATCCAAGTTGAGTAAAAGGAACACCGAAGACCCCCGCTAGGAGATTGATTTGTAGATTAGTTCATTAGCCGAGTGACCAGTGGTGATTTGCACACTACAAAAAAAGTATCTTGGGCCAGGCAAAATTTGGTCAATAAGGATTGATGTAACAGGGTCTCCATGGACATCCCCAGGTCCTCATCCCTAACAATAACCCCACAGTTCTTGGCACACATAACCACCCCAATACCTGACAGTAGAAGTCTTGCTTAAGAATGGTTAAAGGAGGGCAAGTACTTGTGTTTATTGAGGAGGAGTTCTGGCCACCCAAGACCAATATTATCTGAGAGGCTTTAGGTGCTAAAGCGCCCATTAGCTGACCCGATTAGGGTGTCCGGATTGAACTCGATTATTGGTCTTCCCAATCAACTCATCAGAGGTCGTGCGGCACACTGCGTGACAGGGTCGGCAATCACAGCCCAGCACAGCTCTTGTTGACTCCCGAGAGTGGGCATATGGATCAGCGAAGCCGGTCGAGGCCAGAATGCCCACAACCCCCCATGTGGGATATATTTCTCTAGTTATTGTTGGAAATCGCAAGGTGCTGCTCGGCATGCTCGCGCGATAGTTTGCTGTTCGGGTGGTTTCTGGGAGCACGTTTTGGCTCCGGGAATGTTCGGGCGTGTTTAACCTTCGGGCATGTGTTTTGGCTTTTCGGGCGCGCGCTAGCTAGCTTTCCGGGAAAGCACTTTGAAGGGAATGTGTGGAAGGATCGCGAAGGGCCGTATAGAAGGCTGGAGAGCGATGTCCGGAGGCTACGGGCGGTGGAAATTTGTCTTTCCTTTGTTAGCTTTTGTTTGCAAGTTAGGGGGAGACTTACCTGGAAGATGGGGGGCTTTGTCGGTGTTGTTGTCGCGATATTTACTCCTGTCTCTACCGTTAGTTGATGTAGTAGTAGTAGCGAGCGAACGGAGCGAAGAGAAGAGTTTTCACCTACCTGTGTGGAATCGTTTTCTGAGTCAGCCCTTGGCGTTTCGTTTCGTTCCTGTCGAGTGATAGTTTATGACCACGGGCGCTTAAAAATATCCGATGTGAGTCCCACATATGAAGTGTATCGTGATAAATCACATTCTGCAGAGTTTTAGAGGAAATAAATTGAGTTTGAGCTGGCTATACACCCGCGCTGGTGGGCTGCAGATGAGAAGGGTTATGTTCCCTTCCCGGACGATTGGCAGAATATACTGGCTAGAAATTTTGGGAGATGTCCTGTTCTAATGACACAAAATCTCTGATCTGTTTTGCAGATATAGGAGCGGGCCCAAATAATACCAGCCCTGTCGCACGATCCCCCACCAACCTGTTTCCAGGACTTGAGGGCCCAGTGCCGGGGGCTGTGATCGTAGAGGTTTATGCAGTGCGCTCGAACTTTAGAGCTTTTCGGAACTCTTTCTGCATGGGCATGGGGGGCGGCCCCATTCCCCTTTCCTCTTCTCTCTAGTCTCTAAGCGGCCTCGCACTATCTTTCAGTATATCTCTCACTGACAGTTTCAGAGGGAATCGAATACCAACAATACCCGTATTTCCCAGACCAGCATAGCAGAGGGATCTCATGCTTTTCGTGTCAATGTTTAAGGCAGGTATTCGTAAGCAACTCTCAGGGAATAACCAAGATTTCGAGGATGTATGTTCGATCAACCAGTTCAGTCAACTAAGCAAAGGCGTCGCCAGCGTAGCGTGTGATAAACAGTATTGAAGTAGTGTAAGCCGACCCCGATCCCGCCTATCCCACAGTATCCGAATTTCAGACCAGAATTAACATTAACCATATGACGTCACCCGTGAAGATAACCACCGAGGCATACCAGCACTGAGGTAGCGGGCCGAACCTTGCTTAGTCATCTGGATTATGTCTCAGAGGGTAACAGGGGTGGCATGGAACCTTGGGTATCTTGCCGGTTGAGGAGGCGGTATTTGACGCTGGGGTCGTGGTGGGGGCATGGCGTTGCGGAGGGTGGGTTCCCGAAACACGCAGTACTTCACCAAGCTCCATTTGAGCGGATAGTCTATGCTGATGGTAACTGGCAATAAACCTGAGTAGGGCACCGCGTATTTCGCAGCGGGAGCTGCGCATCTGGCTTCGCGATAGTCCCGCCGAAGTGACGCACCTCCTAACATCACTTTACCGGCCATTTCGGGTAAATTAAGTTATGGTGCGCGCCAACTCTGGAACGCGCTGGCGCCCGGCGCCCGTTGCACAGTGACTTAGTTTGCGATCAAGTAGACTTACCCTTCAAACTCTATGTGAATTTATGTGACGGAGAAGGGAGAAGAAGCTTAATTTTTCTACCAGGTGTGGGTTTGTGTCCTGGAACTGAAGATCGCAGAAGAGAAAGATGAAAGAAAGCCTAGGTCGGCATCGTAAGAGGACTTTGGAGGAACCGAAACACTTGCAAAACTTCAGAGGGAGGGAAAACATATGAGAATCTCGGAAGGGCAACAAATGGTGAGCGCTAAAGAGGGGGCATACGGCACTTGAATAAAGTAAGTTGTGGTTGCAAAGCTGTGAGGCGAAGAAAGAAAAGGTGGGAAGTGTCAAATGGAGCATAGCAATGAAAAGAGCGGTGCGGAAAATCCAGTCAGAGGAGAAAACTAGATGAAAAAGTGACTAATCTGTAGGGGGTTGATAGACACCAAACCCAATACTTCGAGCGAGTGAGATTTCATGGTTATATGATTTAAGCTCCTTGTTAATGGAAATCCATTTTCCCTCGCTCCACCCCCCCCCCCGCTCCACCAAGAGCCGTAGCATCCCATGATGGAGCTTTAGCGAAAATTAACCCCTCTTTTTCCTTACCCATTACCATCGCCGTTGAGTTGCTCGCTGAACTAAGCGCTGAGAAATGGAGTAGCATTATATTATACCTAGCGGTAAGGAAGTATTGTGGACCCAACGTTGACATCCAATACCGGTAATTTTCTGGTATCCTAGCAACAGTTGACCTCAACAGTTGGCCTGCTGTAAGACTAATGCCTTAACACTCAAAATTCATTATTTTTTGATCTTTGGATTTCATTTTTCCGACAAAAACAGACAAGAATCTGTACATTACACCCTGAGAAATTCCAGGGGCGCAACTACTCTTTCGGAAACAACCAAAGGGCAAAACTGAAATCTAGGACTTCTAGTTTGTGTAAGTGCCGGGAGGAGATTAAGGATAGGAGACAAAAGGACTAACCTAAGTATTTTGTGGGGTCTAATATATCGTTTTGCTAAAGTATAACAGAAACGCCGTAGTACAGAAAACAACCATCCAGCTGATGCCTTACCCTTTTCCCATAAGCAGTCATAGACGGAAAACGTTTACTCAATCTATTCGAGGGGAAATGTCAGCGATATTAGAGCGAGCGGAGATACAATGCACGTGCTGAAACGATGGTGGGGGGTGAGCCAATGAGTAAACATCCACGTACACAACGCCAGAGCGTTCCTGGACCCAGGAGGGGCAAAATTTCTATCTTCCGGAAACTGTCTGATGACTCCCGGCTCAGGTCTCCCTAGTCCCGGTTGTTCCTCTGCTTGTGGTGCCCTACCATCCTCTCTTGCGATGCTATTGTGGCCGCCCGGGAAGGTATTAGATTGCGTGCAAACAAGGCGGGCGTGGGAATAATCATTGTAAATAAAGGTGGGGGCGGGTATGGGAATCTCTGCGATCGGGATGGCGCTTAAGTCACCCCTGTCAGTAAGAGGCGTCGGCGGATGATTCGGAGGTGTGATGCTGAGGGCTTTCTGTGAGGATTTAATGGTTAAGAGGCAAAATACGACCATGGAGGGCAAGGGGGGGGGGGTATACTTTGACGAAGGTCGAAGGTAATAAACGGGACACCCAACGACGTATTCGTGAGCTTCGGAGGGACACAATCCCAATAAGTAAAGTAAGTACAGCTACAACAAGCCCCACCATCGCTACCGGACCTTTGCTCTCGCCATCGCCTGCTCCCTTGCTTTCCTCGTAATCGCGTCTGTTGAGTTGTGACAACAGAGTTTTGATCGGCAACCGTGAGAGGGCCGGCATGGTGGTTTAATATGATAAAAAGATAAAAAAGACGTTCACTGATACCGTAATTTGTCTGTAGAAGGTAGTAGGCAGTAGAAGGGGAGGCCAATGAGTTGATCGTTTTGGGAGAGCCTGCTCTAGTATGAGGGGGTTCTGTATATTTATACCATGGGAATAGTAATGATGAGTTTGATGCTCCGGTAATGGCAATGTAGGAGAGAAGGGGGAAGGAGGACGGAGGACCTCCCGAAAGCACGGAGCACCCATGGCACGGGGGGGCTGGAGGGGCTCGGGAAACCTTTTTTCTTTTGGTCACTTTTCTTTTGGTTACGTTGGTGGAGGGGTTAGACGGGCTCTAGAGAACATCGCTTTTCTTTCGGTAGGTTGGCGTAGGGGTTCGACATGCAAGTCCCGGAAACGATCCTTTCTCTCGGTGGGTTGGTGCGGGGGTTCGGCGTGCTATGGGGGCGTTGCTTTCCCCCGGTAGGTTGGCGGAGGGGTTACACACATTTACATCTCGAGAGGGTGGCGACCTGCAACGAGCCAGTAGGTTATGGGTTGGTCACACAAACTTTACCCACAGAGATCTCAGGCGACTCGAGGCCGTGAATACCATGGTCGGATATTTTCTCATCGTGTCCGCATAGCTGACAGGGGGGCGTGTTGTCCCAGAACAAACTGTGCACGAAATGGATTGGGTCTATATTCGGTGCGTGGTGCAGGGTGGGCTATGCAATCGCCTTCCTACCCACAAATGCCCCCCGCGCAAACAAATACCGTAAACTCAAGAAAAAAAAAGCAATCAAGTATCAAAAAAGTGATCTAAGGCGGGGAATGCAGCACCGGCAGGGGGATGGATATGGTATGGGTGGCCAGACAGCCAGGGAATAGGGGAGGAGTGAGCTTACAAGTACGGTACGGCGGTCGCATCCTCCTTCTCCTGGACTGCTGATGTTGTGGAGTATTTTGTGCTCTGTCAGTATCTGGGGCGAGTTAATAAGCAAATTTTGTTAGTTACTATAAATTCGCGGATGTGCAAACTTCAGACCACAGGTAATACTAGCCACATGACCGTACCTACCCCTACCATCACTCAAGAATACTGAGTGGGTGTATTAGTCATCTCCGTCTGGGACGCTGACAAGGGCGGCACAAAGTTTTCCACAGTCGCAGCAGTCCAGGATAGTGAACGCAAAAGAAATTGTTCACTATAGGGATTACCCGATAGCAAGCCGGAAAGATGGCTAACACACAAATCACAGCCTTTCCCCTCGCTGCCCGTTAACTCTATCCAGGCTCGCTGTAGCCAGGTCCAACTGTACCATCACGGGAAATGAAAGAAAGAATTTGGCATGGGTATCGCTCAGCAGGCAAGCTTTGATACCCCTAAGCCCAGGTTCTCCGGTCGCCCACGCCCATACGCGAGCACTGGGTGCAAGTACAGGTGCCGCGGGTACTAGAGGAGGTGCCGTCTCAAATTGCGCCGTCCGATAGTGGTCAACACCACAAGTCCTGATCCTTGTTCCGTCTATGGAATTAAGTGAAACTCGCTTCCAAGCTCGGTCAACCCAAGGCCACGTTAAGGTGTTGGGACAAGGCATCATACATTTTTTCTTTCTTTTTTTTCCAGAAGTCTTACTTGTACGGGATCAAGGACATGAATCCCATGTTTCCATCAGTGCGCTCGAATACCCTACGAGATGTAAAGCCAGCGAAAAGTACTGTACAGCGCCCGAACACATCCCCCTCTGCCGTTTACAGCCTACCGAAAGCTCTTACCTCCCGTTGCGCAAACCCCGCTTTGGCGCTCTGGCGAATGGAACACGGACTCGGCGACTCGCGATAGTCTTCGCCGTAGGTTTTCGTTTTTGTCGAAATAATGATTGAAGAATTACTGCACAAGTACGGGTCTATCACGGAAATGCACGGGTTACCACTACCGTTCCGGGTAGTACAGTGGGCTTGCCTGGATACCGAGCGTGGGTGGATCGCCTCGTGGGTGGATCGCCTCGCGGGCGGGGGTCCCGCAAGTGGACCGATGCTAGGCACGATTGGAGACCAGCGCAGGTGGATGAGAGGTGGGACAGGGTTTGTCTGACGAAGGTTTCTTTTGCTTTTGGGGTGTGTGTGCAGAATTTCTGTGGCTTTTGGGTACTCGAGTACCGGTACAAGTATGTACCATTGTCAGGAGGGGCGCGGATCCGTGAATCCGCTTGGCTGACGATTGGGTAATCTGACCGATCCCTTCCTTCGTTCCCGAATTATTTTGAGCAGTCCCTGTTTTCACACACGTTTAGTGATTTTGGTGGGTGCGGATTGTGGCCCTTTATTGCTTGTTCAGGTGAGATGGTTGCAACCATTAATTCATCTCCTGGACTGCAGAAATTTTGGAAATCTTGCCACACCTCCCATTACCGAATACAGCGCACGCTTTGGGTTACTGCTGTAGTTCTCGTCAGTGTACTTGTCGTGACAGGCATCCGAAGTGTGCACATCTGCGAAGTTCTAGTGTCATACGGGACAATAGTATTGCTTGCTAATGACAACAGGAGTAGCAAGAAAATTTTAAGGTTTATTCCTTTAATATTCGTTATTGTCATCTACTAATCAAAGGTCGGGATTTGCTATTTCTGAGGAAACGATTTAGGCCCATTCTGGCTGCACTTGAGCACTGTACTGTACCTTTCCAAGTAGCCCCAACCTATGGAAAGGCTTCGCTGCCACTCTTTTTCTCATTGTTCGGTGGAATAAATTGTGGTAGAAGGTTACGGTGTCCCAGCGGCAGATCCGAAAACAGTTATCCAAAAGGCTCTTGCCGTTCTCGTGTTAACGGGTAATGGTGCTTGAGGTACAAAGAAGATTATGAGAGTTTTATGATAAGGTATGATACGATTAAAACAAAAAAGGGCCCCCTAGGCCAAGCATTGTTTTCGGAGAATGGCAATCTTCTTGTTGTGATGCACTCCTCCCGGCTGGGGAGACCTGGAGGGAGATTAAAAGATATAAGGAGAGTTGATATTTCCTGATGCTCGTATTTCTTGTCCTAATCTTTCTATCTATGGGATTAGGGGGGATTTATATAGCTATGCTGATCCACTATACAACTACCATCTAATGCCTTTCTATCCTTCGTACTAGTACATGTGGTATTTGACATCCTTTCACATGAGTCCAAGGTCCTTCCGGTAACTATCTCATCCTCCGAGGTTCTTGCTATTCAACGTCCCATGTCGGTCAATCCTGGGATAAGCTCAATCCACCAAAAACCGGCGAAGACTACTGAACACTCCCGTGAAACAAATATGAGACAACACTAACCAGCTAGTAGAGAAAAGAAACCAATACACCCAAGCTACCACATCGGCGACTAAGTGTTCACTACCAACATCCGGAACACTCTCCCCAGAATGAGTACCGGCGATTTTCAACAAATCTGTCTAAGACACGCTTTCTACAGAGACACACCGTTCAATAACACTCGGGAGACTTGGAGCGGTGATCTTGGTAATGCGGGTCCGTGCTCATAGGCAAAAGTGGAGCTGTGCTCAGGTCACCCAGGGGAAAAGCCGGTATAGCTGAGGAAAATCGATTGATAGCTCAATCAATGGAAGCCGTGAAGACCAAGAGTTTCTCGAAGGTTCCAAAGGATTGATTCCCCCCTTCCAAATACCTCCTTTTCCTCCATCTCGGCTACCGACTTCAGGACCACAACCGCTGCACTGTCCTGATACACATCGCCGTCACCAAGCACAGGTACACTCGGGAGCCCTACGGTACTCTCCCGGTGCTCATGCAAGTGCACTAGAGATGGCGTTGCGGTCGTGTGGGACATGTGTGACCGTTGCGGCTGTCTGGGAGGGACTCCCCGGAGTTTTCCGTATTTTCCCTATAAAGGGAATCGAACAGAGAGGTCAAAAGCTGGTACGGCGAGTTGTAAGAATTGGTGAAGGGACGGAGTTTTTTTATTGCTCCCCACCGCTACAATCGCTAGAGAGAGTCTTGATGAATGCACCATCATGGGACAAAGCCCGTGCACCGAAGGGATATTGTGCGAGTTGAACTGCCGGACGGCGGCGGCGGGGGTTTTAAATATTAAGAATGACGGGTAAGGAAACAGAGATTAAATCAAGCATGGTAGCCTTGGATACTAGCTATGAAACCTCAGCTAGGGGTAACTAGGTTGGGGTGTATTATTCATAATCTATGCTTACATTCTCGGGAAAGAAGATTCCCCACTGTAGACCCAGGTCAACCGACCATCCCACAGTGACAAAAGTGATTCAAAAGATATAGGAAATGGTGATGAGTATGCCTTCTTCAGTATCTGTTATTCCTTGATAGGATATTTTAAACTTATAAGTTGAGAAAACTGCTTTTTAAAAGTTATTATGTGGATGATCTGCTAGAAATGTAATAACATCCAGGTGGTCTTCTGTGCTCTACCTGAATATGTTAATTTCAAACGGGAGTAGTTTCAATCTCTCCTAGCTACTGCTGGTTGGGCCACCACCAAGACTTTTGTGTAGTGACTGTACTATATTGAAAGCTGTGCAGCGGAGTACAGGCCCAACGCTTAAGTTGGGAATTTCACGTTTGCTGTAGAGACTCTTCTTACCCGATACATAGCGTAAGCCCTGCCGTGGCGGATGGCTAGCTTAGGATTGTGTAAGGTAAGAAGGTAAGGTAAAACTGATTACTCAACTATCCAAACAACAACGAGCTATACCACTAACATAGCCGGTCAACAACTGCTTATACCACACACCGTAGTCTGCGACACACAGATACCGGCACTATATTCCACCGCCCCGTAGAACTGGGCCACCCATCACCGTAGGCTGCATATCCCTAATCGCGGGTTCCAAAATGCAGATGTTCATCAACAGCCCCAGTCTGTGAAGATTCGAGTGAGCGGCCATGATGACAAGATTAAACTTCAGTACAACTATGATACCATGCATTGCAAAGCCGAATGTAACCGCCTGGAAGATATAATCAGATCCATTGCACTTCCTTGCTCCTTCTGCCCTCCCCTCCTCCCTGCCAATAACGGTGCCGCCCGTGAAGATTTAGCGGAATGGGCAGAAGGAAGGGAAACTTAAAAGATCAAAAAGAGTCACCCGGTCTCTCTAGCTTGGCGTAAAATTCAAAAGAAAGCTTCCGGCACTACTACTAGTCCCCGGTGCACCTACCACACTGCTGGGATCCGCGGCTGCTGAGCCGCACTTTCGCATCAATCTTGATTTATAATTTATTAACGATGCCATCGGAAAATCGGGGGACAAATGTAGATGTATGGAGAGAGTTGTCCAAAGTCTAGGGGATGATCGGTCAGAATCCCGCATTGAAAAATCATCATAAAGAATCACTCGGTGCGTACATCTAGAAAGAGCATACTGAGCTCCACCCAGCTGTGTCTCCCTATCAATAGATTATCGAATAGGATTACGTTCGTCTTGTCCATAGTTAGTGGTGTATAGCGGTTAGACATTTCAAAGAATCATCTGTCGCATGGTTACGAAATCTCGGGCGTTTTGCGGGTGCCGGGGCAAATGCACGAAATATAGGCCCCGGTGCATGATTCTCAATAGCCTTGGTTCCTAGGACTTGAGCGCCCGGTATTTTGGACCGGTATCACAGATTCATGTTGTGGGCTCAAACTTTGCGATTCTCCAGCTCCCCTCCTGCATCCCCCGCTGGGTAACTTACCTCCGCTCTTTTTCTCACCCCGCTCGTCCCCCGGGTGCCTCATTCTGTCTTTCGTATGATATGACTTAACTTACCGGCGTTTTCACAGCGACTGAATACTACTGCGTCTCCCAGACTGGCAAGACCCACAAAGCTCATGCGACCTTTGTCAGTGTTTTGGGAAAAGGTTAACCGGCTCTCTCTGAATAACGGAAATTACACATATGTGTATTTCCCAGATATTCAAGTGATCAATTGAGTCAACTAAGCAGTGGCGGGGCCGATCTAGCCCACTTCCTAAACAACATTCCGGAATAGGGGTCGGTCAGGCTTCCTACCCCGCGGTGTTTGTAGGCTTCAGACCGTATCTATACCATCATACACGCGCTGCGTTGTACCAGGACGGGGGAGTGGAGGCGATTTCAACCAAAATATATCATGTTAAGCTATACTGTTTCGGGATTCTCTTGTGGGGAGGTATTGCGAGATGGTATTCAGACCAGGGTAGTGACTCTGCTTTATTTCTTGCGGTGATTGCGCTTATCCTAGCCGACCCTCTGGTTGCGGGTTAGGCTTCGTGGGTTGTGCAATTCCAGGTGCATTGCCTAATAGGCGAGGGTTAGGGCCGGCCCACACCCGGGCACGTGATAGTTCCGTGGGTGGAGAATGCTAGGTTGGCGAGTAAGGCGCTCTTAGGTATCCTAACGAATCCAATAAATGTTGAATGACAACCGCCGAGGGGCACTGCGGTAGACGGTCAAACTCCCCCCAGCCATCCGTATCAGAAGCTGGTAGGGGCGGCATGGAATACTCAGCGCCTTGCCGGTCGAGAGGATGGTATTTAGTCTATCGGGGGGCTTACCATTTGGGGTTTGAGTGACCGAGATCCCATTCTTCCCAGATTTAACTTCCATGTTAATGTATATAACTCCTGTTCACAACTTGCTTTCTTCCTCCAAAGATAAATGTCTCATTCTGATTAATTTAACAGCAAATCCCCTTTTTCTTATCTACTATCAGCATGGCTCAGTCGCTCAGAATCATCTAAACACTGAATCCTGGAGTTGTCCAGTAGTGGGGGACTATCATTTTCCCATGCGTCGCCATCCAATACCTGCAGGTTTTCTACACTCTACCAACGGTTGACCTTCAGTGTAGGCTACGCCACGGTGCCCAATCTTCCCGCTTTTGTAGTTATATTTTCCCAACAACAATTATTCAGGATATATATGCACCACGAGTTGACCAATCCCTGGGGTGAATTCGTCTCTTCAAAAAACAAGATCAAGGGAGAACAGAAATCAGGAACTCTGGTTTACATAACAAGAGGAGTTTCAGGAGAGGAGACAAAGGAACTAGCTCAAGTATTTTGCATGATATATCGCTTCGCCAATATGTTCTCGGGCTTTGTAACGTGGAAAATGACAGACCCCTTAGACTCGTGCCCTTGACCTGCGACTAGTTATAGACGGCAAAAGTTTACTCAAGCTATTCGACAGAAAATATCAGCAATGTTGGAGCGAATAGGAATACTACGCACGTGTAGAAATAAAGGTAAAAGTGTGGGGGGAGTAGTAAACCTCTACGTACATAATCTCAGAGTCCTCCGGGATCCATAACAGATATAACCTCTACCCGCATGGAAACTGCGGAGCGAGTACCGGCTCAGGTCTTCTCGGCCCTAGCGGTTCCACTACTTGTGGTACCCTACTAGCTTCTCTAGTGATGCCATTATGGGGGTATGAGAAGGTACCGGAATGCGGGCCAATAAGATGGGCGTTGGAGCAGTCATTGTAAATGAAGATATGGCTGGGTATAGGAATTTCTGCAACTGGGGTGGCGCTTGAGTCCACCTCAGTAGCAACAACTGTCGGCGTATGGTTTGGGAATGTAATGCCGAGAACCTTCTGTTGAGGATTGTAAGAGTAAGAATGCATATGCAGGATGTACTTGAGGAGGGCAAGGGAGGATGGGGGTACTTTGATGGGGCTTAAAGGTAATAAGTGGGACACCCAACGACGGAACCTTGAGCTTCGGAGAGATCCAATCCCAACAAGAAAAGTAAGGACAGCTACAACAAGCCCCACTGTCGCTACCGGACTCTTGCCATCGCCCTCGTCAACCCCTTTCTTTTCACCGTAATCGCGTTTGTTGAGTTGCGATAGCAGGGTTTTGACCGGAATCCGTGAGATGGTCCGCATGAAGCTTCGTACGACAAAAAACTGGGAAATTTGCTAGTGCTGTACTTTGGGGGTAGGATGCAATAGGCAGTTGAAGGGGATTCCAGTAAGCCTGTTGTTTTGGACGAGCCTGCTCGAGTATAATAGGAACTGCGGGAAATTTATAGAAATAGAAGCGTAATGCTGAGCTTATGTAACGTAAATTAAATTTTAAGAGGAGTGTGGGCGGAATGAGGAAAGGGACGTTTGGGCCCTGATATTCGGGTTCCCCGTTGGCGATCGGCATCACAATGACCATTCCCTGTCACACGAGAACCCCCCGAACCCATCCCTGTCGATGCTTGGGCTTCCAGCATTGACCGTTCGGTCCCTGCGATTGGTAACTTTGCCAGAGTGAACAGGGGCGGGAGGCTTGGCGGTAACTTGTGCTGCATTCTGCTCTTCTCGTTTCCCGGTGCATGGTAGCCTTCCAGTTGAGTGGTTGAGTCGGTGTGGTGCGTGCAGCCCTAGTGTTGTGTCGAGCAGTGTAATGCATGTTAACACGCACATAATCGCTAACCCCAAGGCTGAAAAAAAAAAAAAGGAACAGGTCTGCTGTGTGTGGCTGTGCAAAATTGGACGCCGCACCCGGAGATGAGATTGGGGAGTGAACAGAAACGGTTTCCAGGAAGCCTTACGCCAGTATTTCCATCTTAGCTTATTAATACAAGAGTTGACTGCTGGCTCCATAGGCTATGGGTTCTCTTTCGCTCATTTGGTATTATATGATATCATACGATAACAAAATCAAGTCACTACTATACAGTGATATTGCACAAAGACTTACTTCCTCCCTCAACTAAATGACTACTAAGCGCCGGGAGTGTGGCTGACATGAATTGTTTCCGTCTCTCTCTCACCAAAAATGCAATAATACCCCAAATTCTGTTCCTCAGCCGTCGAGGACTTTAATTAGTAAAACAAAACCAAGAGGCTTATCCTCCTCTACCTTCTCTTTCATAAATGGGATTTTTGCTTTCAACTACCGCTAGTTGAGTGGGTAAAGTGGCAACCCAATCTAAAAATAGTCACTTTGTGGCCCACTTTTCGGACTACTCCAACCATAAATCAAACTGATCACACTGCTAGGAAGTCAAAATATAGTTGCCATATCTGCTGTTTTTCTCTGGGGGTCTTACATTATCCAGAGCACAAAGGGTATATACCTATAGGCACCGGTACTACAAGACCCAAAGCCCATTCCGAAAAATACCCGAATACCTACTCTATCACAGTTACAGCCCATCGAGTGGTTTTGCTCCTTGTCATGCGGGCCCGGATTCAGTTGTCCAAACAATGGAACAACAACATGGCAGATCCCCTGGCGGGAGACGGTCCCACGAGCAGCACCATACTGGATGAGCTTAGTGATAAAAGAAACTGACCGCCATATCTGACAGAGGGATAGAACATCACGGATTCTGGAGGATTTCAGGGAGATGAACAAGTTTTCAGCAGTGCCAGTCCAGCAAGTATATGAAACTAAACTTGCAGTTTTGTACACATGTATCTATATCCAGTGTTTCGCACGCGGTCCAGAAGTCGGGTAGGTATACGGTAGAAGAAGAAATAAGACACGAACCGGATCTCCGGGGTATGTTATTATTTCTTCCCTTCTCCCTAGCTACGGTATCTTAAGAGCCTTGAGTCGTGAGATCCGCCCTGGACATTCAAATATGTGTATAATAAAGTAATTCAACCAACGCACAATAGTGTTCGACTAGATCTAAAATATGACTTTCGTAAGCGGGTTGATACAGGAACTCACTTGTATTCTAACCTAAAAGGGCATATACGCTTCCTTGCACCTTTCCCTTCTCCGCCGCCCCCCTCGTCACTTGCGTTTTGGTATAAAAACACCTTAGGTACAATCACCCCCCCTCGTCACTCTCTCTCCATCCGAGGCCACTACCCTCACATCATCCCGGCCACCCTCGATCTCTAACATCTCATCTCACGCTCTAGCTACGTACTCTACTTGCTAACTTGATTCCCATCCTCAACCGCTTCTTCCCGTCCAGCCCAGTTCCATGCATCCTTTCTCTATCAAGCTCTTCCTCACCACCTTATTTCCCACTTTCTGCTACGATCCTCCCCCCAGATTCCTCTTTCCCCACCATCTTCTTTGCATTAACTCAACACCCCCTTTTCCCCTCTGCACTCACCTACCTCTTGTCCCCCGTAATAACTCCACTATTCACATGGACAATCTCTTCCAAATCGTTTCCCACATCTTCTCGGGAAATACACCCTTTACTCGTTGCCAAAAAATCTCTCTCTACACCTCACCTCTGCCCTCTCCCCGTTGGTTCAACCACACTCCCCAAAACGCTCAACAACCTTCCGGACAAAGTCTCACGAGCTACTGCCTCGGGAGCCCCAACAATGGCTCTCCCACTCTTCGCAACTGTCCCCAACCCCCCCTGTTACATCGTCAGGAACTCAAGTTACTCCTTCCTCGCTCCCAACACCCTCTCCCTTTTGCTCATGCCAGCATCCCTCACATCCCTAATCCCATCCATATCCATAACCCCCACACACATCCCCCAATAACCTCAAGCGCCCGGTCCGGAGTGCATGAGTGCGAAAGATTTTTTTAAATCTTTTGTCTGGGCAATTCGTAAGATGGGCACAAACGCGACAGAGGCGGACCTCTAGGAGGAATAGCAGATTTTGGATATCATTTCTATGGAAGAAGCCTACAGAGGATGTCCGGAAGAGGTCTCCGAGTAGAAATGCTAGGCACATCGCATGAGGGAGACATGTGAGTGGTGAAGTATCGTTGGTTAATATGGGGCTTCCTGACCGTGGGGCTGCCGTAAAGTCGTTTAGTGGCAGAAATGGGATGAATAGAGGACCAATGAAGACGGAAAAAAAGTGGCAGGAGATGAGGTTCCCTTTTCCGAAGCTGGGAAAATTTGTTATGCATACCCGGCCTGGCGCGCTAGCGGAAAGCGTCCGGAACGGGGAAGCGTACGCGGCAGGTACGAGTTACTTCGGGATCGAAATGCGAGTGATACTCGGTGACCATGATGGTGAGTTCTGGACCATTTGTGAATCTTTACAACAGTATCCATTCCAGAGCGACGCACCTTATACTCGGTTCTCATCTGCAATTTAATCTATCCCAATTTGCGAACTAAACACAGGGTGTGGGGGGGAACCGGTCAAAAAATGACGGGGTAGACAGTAAGAAATAGGTAGGAAGAAAATAGAGGAAAAGAAGGTATAGGTAGATTGTAAGCTCGCGTTCGCTGCAAGGAGTGGAGGTGATGGTGTAGTGAAGCTAACCGAGGTTCAAAAGCCTATCATACAATCCCCATTCACAACACCAACAGGTACTTGACGGTTGTTCTGACCATCTTCCCTTCTGACCCTCGCCTGACCTCCCGGAGCGATGAGATTGGGTTATGGACATCGCCTTTCGGTAGTTACCGAACCTGTCAGGAGAATAGGCCCGGTTTATCCCATCTTCGATAAATGAAGTGAATTCCCTTCTTCCATTTCCCCTTTGTTCTTTCTGGTGTTCCGGGAGCGAAAATCGGAGGTTTTCTCAGATGGGGCCCGCCCTCTACCGCCTTGGTATAATTCCTGAATTCCTTCGCTTAATTATAGAACGGATTTGGATTGGGGTGTGACTTGTGGTATCATGGCGGAATCTTCTTGGGGGATCGACAGTCTCGCCCTTCCCCTCCCTTCCCACTTTTACGGTACAGTACAGTGAAGAGCCAGGCGGAGAGCTATGGGAGGTCCGAGCACATTTGTCCTACTACTTTCTTCCTTCTACTTCTACCATCCTACCTGCCAACACTAACGCATACTACGAAGGCTAGGCGATATGAGTGGTAGGACGGACGGTGAGGTCAACAAGCATCTTCTACTCTGTGGGAAACATAAGAGAAGGCTTGCTGCGAGATCTCTACATTAGTTTACCACGGGTGTCGTCGGGCTCAAGGCTGAGGCCAACCCCAATGGAGCAGAGTGCTTCGAACTCACCGAGACCCCGAGGAACTCACACTGGCAGGAACTCATGATTTCGGAACCACACTTTCATATTAGTTTGAGTTTATTAATTGGTTATTTAAGAAACCGGGGGAGGTAGAAATCCACTCACAATGAAGCAAGTTGCCTAGGTCCAGGGATAATGTTCGGTCTGGATCCGACATCCTAAAGGCATCATAAGGGATTACCTCGTAATCACTGGGAGAGGGTATTCTAAATTTCAGTAGGCTATATCTCCACACGGGCTGACTATTGTAGAAAAGCATTATGTTTCTCGGCTATAGTCGGTGGTGCAAAGGTCCCGATCCATCGGGACAGGGTCTCAGGTATAATTTATAGGTATCAAAACAAGCTCGTGAAACAATCGTCTTGGTGCGTGGCCCCTCATTGTGTTGATTCTTGGGACATAAGGGCCCAGTGCTGTGGCTGCTCTCGCAGAGACCAATGCTGGGGACCGGAAATGCACCTCCCAGCAACTCCCCCCAAGCATGACCGTTCCGAGAAGCCCCCCTTCACCTTTTTCCTCCACTCTAATCCCTTAGCGGCCTGACGCCGCCCTTCCGCATATCTCTCGCTAGGCCTTCCCCAGGTTCCCACTACCGACATCTCCCTGATAGGGGGGAAAAAACGAATTCACCCCCTTCCCATCGATATTTGGGACGGAGGTTAATGGGCGGCTTTTCATGAATAACTAGGGTTCTACAAATGTACATTTATTAATCAATTCATCCAACCAAGTAAAGGCACCACCGATCCGCCATATGTAGTGAAAGGCATTCGATGAGGGGCCCAACCCGATCCCATATATCCCACGGTATTTGAAGGTTTCAGACCTCAACCGATGTTAGCTTTATGACCGGAAAGGAAAGCTGAATCCTTACCTAAACCAAACCCATTAAACCCCCACCGGGTAGTTTGGTTTGTACATCTACGTCGAATACCGCAGAAGGACAATTGAGCGGAGAGGGTCGAGCCCTCCTTGGTCATTTATATATCTGACACTGACGGGGGGATATAATTTTACGTTTCTTGCCGGTCCGGGAAATGATATTTGTTGCGCCGGCAAACTTGCACATAACAATGCAGGATAGCTTGATTGACTATCCAGCAGCGACTTATTCGGCAAAAGGCTAATCCGAAGGGTGGTCAGGGATGGGAAAGAAAAATAGACCAGAAAACAAAAGGTCAGTGAGGGGACCAGGCGGCTGGCAAGATGAGAAAGAACGAATAGTCCTAACTGGGACATAATCCGGAGGAGGGATGAAAACTAGATCGAAGTTCCCGAGGGCATCAAGAAAGCCTACGATAGAATCAAAATCTCCGTCCGAGCTCCAAGCGGGTGAGATTCCATGATTAGAGGTTTTGATTTTCTTGCCGATAAAAATCGCTCGCATTCATCCCTTGTTTTTTCTTCCTGGAGGCTGTAGCATCTTGTGGTTGACTTGATAGGGAAGCGCAAACGCCTTTCTCCGAATCGGTCCTGTCATCGTTGAGTCGCTCAATATAATCTGAGCGCTAAATAATAGTTTCTGGTGCTATATAAGGGAGCTGTTTTGGCGCAAGTATAGAACAAGCTAGGGGTAATAAATCAACAAGATAACCGCTAGCTTGGAAGCAGAAACCTCACCGGGCACTTGCATCTGGGTGCAGGGAAATGTTATGGACCCGGGCGTCGCCATCCGATATGTTTTTTCTACCCCGCCAACAACTGACTACAGGGTGAGGTACGCTTTAATGCCCAAAATTCATTGTCTTTTGTTTCTGTAATTTTATTTTTCTAACGAAAGTGAATCAAGATATACATACGGCACTCCCCGACCACCCCCCCAAGGCGCATTCGTCCGTTCAAAACGGGAACAGGGGAGAACCGATGCAAATGACCTCCAGTTCGCATAAGTGACCAGAGAAAATTGGGAAAAGAGGACTAAAGAACTAGCGCAACTATTTTGTATGTTATATCTCTTCATTGGGGTACTATCTCGGGGCTGTAACATAGAAGTTGGCCAACCCACCAACGCCTTCCCCTTTCCAAAAAATGGTCACAGACAGATTCTGCTCCAGTTAATTGACAGAAAATATCAGCAGGATTGAAGTAAACAGAGATATCATGTGCATGCCGCAGTGGGTGTAAATTGGGGCGTTAGGGAAACATCTACTTACGCAAGGTCAAGCCCTCCGGGGGATATTTCCCGAGAAGCCATCTGCCTCCGTGGAAACTACCTGGTGACTACCCGCTTGGGTCTTCTCGGCCCCGGTTCTTCTTCTTCTACTTGCGGTGCTCTAAAATGCTCTCCGGTGATGCCATTATGGTCGCATAGGAAGGTATCAGAATGCGCGTCAGCAAGGTGGGAGCCGTAACAGCCACTGTAAAGGAAAGCAGCGTCGGGGGTAGGTATGTCTGTAATTGGGATGGCACTCGAGCCCGCGTCAGCCGTCGGCGCAGAGTTTGGTAGAGCGATGTCCAGAGCTTTAGGTTCGGGATTGAAAGACTAAGAACGCATATGTAAGATCTGACAAAGGAGGGCAAAGAGGGGTGGGTATACCTTGACAATGTCCGAAGGTAATAAGCGGGACGCCCAACGACGGAATCCCGGGCTTCGGAGAGAAGCAATCCCAAGAAGCAAAGTTAGGAAAGCTACAACGAGCCCCACTATCGCTACCGGGCTTTGACCATCGCTATCACCCACCCCCCTGTTTTCTCCGTAACTACGTTTGTTGAATTGCCATAACAGAGCTTTTATCGGAACCCGCAAGATGGCTGGCATGCCGGGTGAATATGAAGCAAACCCGGGGTGTTTGCTGGCACTGTACGAGTACTTTGTGTGTGGGATGCAGCGGGCAGAAGAAGGGATGCCGATAAGTTGATTGTCGGAGGGCGGCCTGCTCGAGTATCAGGGGAATAGCGAGAAATATATAAAAGTGGGAGAGCAATGACGAGTACCTATGCTAAAACGTAATGTAGAAGAAAGGAAAAAGAAGGAAATCAGGAAATTCGGGAAACGCGATAAAGGGACTGCTGATTCTAGTGGG